>CM027126.1:12161437-12305125 GCA_015476505.1 Urochloa ruziziensis | reverse complement strand
TTGGGCTTTATGGTATAAACATCATAGCTCTTGTATATAGTGGAGTTTGCTGTTTTACACATGTTTTGTTTACCTTGATTAATAGTTTGCTCTGTTCCTAAAATGGTTGTAGGTCCCACATGAAGGGCCTATGTGTGATCTGTTGTGGTCTGATCCAGATGATCGGTGTGGATGGGGAAATTTCACCAAGAGGCGCTGGATACACATTTGGACAAGATATCGCGCAGCAATTCAACCATACAAACGGACTAAGTCTTATTTCAAGGGCCCATCACTTGTAATGGAAGGGTTCAATTGGTGTCAGGTTAGTATGATTTTAACCATTGGTTTGTGTTTTCATTGGAATTTATGTTCACCAAATTGTATTGGGCATTTTTATTAAAGTAGCGCAAACCCATTTCTGCTAATATTCCTGGGGCTTGTAATTATCGATATACATAAAAGTACTGATCTTATAGTCCATTTTGGTTAATACATGGTATTTTGGATTGACATGGTTCCCATACTGCAACTTGGACCGTTATTTATTAAATAAAAAATGATATTAAAAAACTGTAGATTATGTTTTTTTGCCATAAATCCAACTGTACAATTTCCACATGATAAATCCAAATAGTCCATTTAAATTACCTGTCAAAATTGTAGCGGTTTGATTGCATGGTTTTTACGCATCTTATGTATGTTCACTAATGGAAGACATTGTTCTTTGTGAACTGTCTGGTTGTGCATTGCAATATTTCAATAAAAGCTGTACAATTTCTAGGCTGTAATATTTGAAATACATACAGAATTAAGCCACAGAAAAATCATATTAGTACAATGTGGAAACTATAAACAGACAATTGCTTTATGTTGCACCAACCACCATCCCCACTAGCACCAGTTCACCACCTTCACCACCAACCGTGCTTTTTATAACGTAAAGATTGTGTGATTTCTCCTTCCATCACTGCATATGAGCACCAAACTGGAACATTTCCCTGCAGAATCTCGAATGATTTATGTTGCCTTGTGTTGACAATGTGATGCAGGATAAGAACGTTGTGACAGTGTTCAGTGCGCCAAATTACTGCTACCGATGCGGTAACATGGCTGCGATCCTTGAAATTGGAGAGAACATGGATCAGAATTTCCTCCATTCGACCCAGCTCCACGGCAAATCGAGCCGGACATGACACGCAAGACCCCGGACTACTTTTTGTAATTGTCATCTCGGCTCTGTTAATTTCTCGCCTCTGTGCCGCACACCAGGTCTGTAGATCTGCCATTAGAAAATCTGCTCCCTCAGCCACCTTGTACCCCCCTCATTCTTTGGTGTGGAGATTTTGTTGCTGCTTCTCAGAACTTTCATAGAGCATGTTAAAAGTACATGGCATTGGGATTTTCTTCTTTCCTTTGTTGTACCTCCATTTTGTATTATTCTGAGACACAAGAGAAGAGAAGCTGCAATAGAATATCTCGTAATATATTTCATTGTCTTCAGAAGAACACGAGATGCAGGAGCTGATGGACATGGTGTTCTGCTGTTTCGTCCGGTGCTATTTGAGGTGGTGGCTGGGATCTCTGAGTGATATATACTTCAGTCAGAAGCTCGATGATCGAGCAGCTAGGTTTTCATTTTTCAAGTTTGCAGTATCAGGTCAGCGTTGGATGTTGCTCAGGTGATAAGATGGTTTTATCTGTGGATGTTTGTACACTTAGCAGTTCTCTAGTTTCCGGAAGGGCCCTGTCGTATGTATCAAGTCTGATTCAGTCGCCACCTGCATGGTTGCATGACATGAGGGGTTGACTCCACAAAATTGTTGACTTGCTTTCCGTTGTGCTTGCTTATTCTGGTTCATTTTAACTTATTTTCTTCGTAGAACACTATTAAATCAGTCAGCTGGCTTTTCTATCAGCAGAACAGGGTGCTTGCGCTGTGCCAGTGTCATGATAGATGATGGATCAGGCTGGCACTTCGGGAAACCGGCTTCGGGAAACCGGGTGTTTTTTGCCAGGTACGACGTGCGTTTGGTCATCTGGAATTATGGATAATTGTAGAAGCCGACTGAAAGTCAAAATTTCTGCCGACAGAAAGTCAATTTTTGAGCTGCTCACGGTGGGGGTGGGCGGCGTCGAGGTTGAGCTGAGTGGGAGAGTTAGAGGGGGTGATGGTTTTTCAGCCTGTTCCGCTGGTGGATAAGTTCGCTGGCTGTGATCTGTTTCGATAGTATTCTGTGAGGAAGAAGATAAAATAAGTCACAACAAGCTGGTGTGGCTGGAAAACAGATAAGTAGTACCGGCTGTTTAGCATAAATGCATAATCTACAAATCAATTTCCAGGTATTTTTACCCTTTGTTTTTCTCTCGGGCAAAACAAGGTGCGGAGATTTGAGACATAAGAAATGTCTCATATTGCTAAATGCGTAAGCCGTTGGTCAATACAGTGTGGGATGTGTAGCCTGTAGGGCAGGCCCACCGGCACGATTGAGCGGAGCCGCTGGTTTCAAGTGTAAACTGCCTGGAAAGTTCAAGAGACTCTTTTCCTGTCACGGGCCTGTCAGTTGTGGGGCGCCAGACAGCAGACAGGGATTAGGCGGACATTTTAGTCAAAAAGGAAACAAGCTTTTCTTCGAGGCGTGGCGTGTCGACCTGCTCATGTGGAAGAAATCGAATAATTCTAATTTCTAGGTTAAATATATTGACGTAAGTAAACCATGTAGTCACCAGTCATCACAAGCTCACAGCACAACCGACGACTGAAATGATTAGCTTCCTTTTCCCTCTAATTTGTCTGCTTTATAAAAGCACAAGAGGCCACAATCATGTCCTCCATAAAACACCCCCAAAAAGTTCGCAGGGCTAGTGTGTTTAACCATACCATGACAAATTCTAAATGTTTTCTTCTCCAAAGCACCCATGTGAGGGCCCTTGCCTAGTGGCCGAACATACCACTACGTTCAGACCTGACCTTCCCACAAGTCAGTCTTCTTTCAAGAAAAAGAAAAAAACTTCTTTCCCAGGAGCCCATCGTTAACAGGCTAATAATGCATTGCAATGTGAGTGCCCGTTTTCCACCGTTCCAAATATAACCCCACCCCCCAATGCTGTGTCTGCTTTTCTCCTCGAGTCCATTCATCTGCTTCCGCACACTTGATAGTGGCTGCAGGCTGCAGCATATACCATGGACACACGCTCAGCCTGTGTTCTCCTCCTCACTTTGATTCATCTGCTTTCAAGCATCTCAGCCCGTGATTTCCTCTCGGCAGGCTCCTCCCTCTCTGTTGAGCACAGCTCCGATGTGCTCCACTCGCGAGATGGCACTTTCTCCTGCGGCTTCTACAGCATCTCCCCCAATGCGTCCACCTTCTCCATCTGGTTCTCCAGATCATCCGAAAGAACCATTGTATGGAGCGCGAATCCTCTCCACCCTGTGTACACCTGGGGATCCAAAGTCAAGTTAGATGCTGATGGGAGCATGGTTCTTAAAGATTACAATGGCCAGATTGTGTGGAGCAACAATGTAAGTACTTCAGGCGCTGGGCATGTTCGAGCTCAGCTTTTGGGCAATGGGAACCTCATTGTGAAGGGCAAAGGTGGTGCCATCCTGTGGCAAAGCTTTGATTCTCCTACTGATACCTTGCTACCCACTCAGAGCATTACTGCCCCTACAAAGTTGGTCTCTACTAACAGGTTACTTGTTCCTGGCCACTACAGCTTCCATTTTGATGATCAGTACCTTCTTTCTCTGTTTGATGATGAGGAGGACATCTCTTTTATCTATTGGCCAAATCCAAGTAGGACTATCTGGGAAAAGCTTAGAGTGCCGTTCAATAGCACCACATCTGGGATTCTTGATACCTGGGGACATTTCCTTGGAAGTGACAATGTAACCTTCACAGCTGCTGATTGGGGTCCTGGGATTATGAGGCGATTAACATTGGATTACGATGGCAACCTCAGATTATACAGTCTGAATAAGGCAGACAGAACATGGTCGGTCTCATGGATGGCATTTCCTCAGCTCTGCAAAGTACGCGGTTTGTGCGGCGAAAATGGAATATGTGTGTATACGCCTGTGCCTGCTTGTGTGTGCGCCCCTGGTTTTGTAGCCATCGACCCAAGTGACTGGAGCAAAGGCTGCAGACCAAAGACCAACATCAGTTGTGATGTACAGAAGGTGAAATTTGCTAAGCTACCCCACACTGATTTCTTTGGATATGATATGACCACCCATCGTTTTGTTTCTCTTGACTTTTGCGTGAACAAATGTTTGCATGACTGCAATTGCAAGGGTTTTGCATACTGGGAAGGAACTGGAGATTGCTATCCAAAGTATGTTCTTCTTGGTGGTGTAACCTTGCATAATCTTGGCAGTACTGGTACCATGTACATCAAGATTCCTAAGGGAGTAGAAGTGTTGGAGGCCTCAATTCCGCAGTCACAACCTTTTGGTCCTAAGTATGGTCCTGACTGCAGTACAGCAAATAAATACTCCATAGCAGATTTGCTGGATATGCTTAAGAGAGATCAGAGTGAGTCGAAGTATTTGTACTTCTATGGATTTTTATCAGCAATATTCCTGGCAGAACTTATGTTTGTTGTATTAGGATGGTTTATTTTGAGGAGGGAGCACAGGGAACTGAGAGGAGTATGGCCGGCTGAGGCTGGATATGAAATGATAATTAATCATTTTCGCAGGTACACCTACAGAGAGTTGGAATCAGCGACTAGAAAGTTCAAAGATGAAATTGGAAGGGGAGCATCAGGCATTGTATACAAAGGAGTCTTGAAAGACAACAGGGCAGTAGCTGTGAAAAAGTTGGTAGAAATAAACCAAGGTGAAGCAGAATTCCAGCATGAACTGAGTGTGATTAGCAGGATTTACCATATGAATCTTGTGAGAGTTTGGGGATTCTGTTCTGATGGTCCACACAGGATATTAGTTACAGAATATTTTGAGAATGGTTCATTGGATAAAGTCTTGTTTGGTACTGAGGGTTCAGAAATCTTACTTGGATGGAAGCAAAGATTTAACATTGCCCTAGGGGTGGCTAGAGGATTGGCATATCTTCACCATGAGTGTTCAGAGTGGGTCATCCACTGTGATGTGAAGCCCGAAAATATACTGCTGGATGAGAACTTCGTTCCAAAGATTGCTGACTTTGGCCTTGCAAAGATCCTGAGCAGAGGTGGACCCAACATAAATGTTTCAAGGATCCAAGGAACTAGAGGTTATTTAGCGCCTGAATGGGTTTCTAGTCTCCCAATTACAGCAAAGGTTGATGTCTACAGCTTTGGTGTGGTGCTACTAGAACTATTAAAGGGAGTCCGTGCTTCCGACATGGAAAATAATGAGGATGAGGAAGTGGAGATGGTCCTTGGAAGGATATCAAAAATGGTCAAAGAAAAGCTGAAGTTGGATGGCATTGGCAGTGAACAATCTTGGATCGCGGACTTCGTTGACGGTAGACTGAATGGTCAATTCAACAATTTGCAAGCAAGAACAATGATGAGGCTGGCCGTTTCATGCATGGAGGAAGATAGAGACAGGAGACCAACCATGGAAAATGTGACCCAGATGCTTGTATTAGTAGATGATGTCAGTAGCGCAAATGTAATGGTAGGAGCTGCTTAAAGCCTGCATATCCATATGGTTCTTTGTACCAAGGGCCACGCAAATAACATATAGACGGGAAAAAACATTAACTGTAACACTTTTCAATATCCATGCTAGATTCTTTTGTAGTTTGCACGCTATTCTGGAGAAAACACCGCTGTTTTGAAGTAAAATCTTCTGAAAATTTGTTCAATCCGAGTGCAGAATATAGCATATAACAATCCTAAACTTACAACAATAACAAAACCTCTTTGCCCATGCAATTTGGGCTAGGAATCAATGGATATCGGCAGATCTTATTTGGGATAGAGTGTTTGCTTCAGGCACATCACATATGAACAGACAAAGATGTGAGAACCCAGACAAAGCGCCAGTGCATAAAGGGATTGAGCTGGTTGTTGAGCTCGCCGGGACAGAAACGTAACACAGTAGTCAGTAACACTGTCGTGCCTCAGTCCAAGATATGATCAGGTGAATATTACATTCGTTGGCTACCAATTTGGTTGGGAAGATGACAAGAAGCGCGCACCAAATGTTACTTAAATCTATCATGCAAGCCCCTCGGCAAACTACGAAGGGGGAAAACTGGAAAAGTCAACCATTGAGCCACTGCTGATAATCATACCTGTGGTCAAAATGGCCAAATGGGCACTGATGGGCCGCCGTGCACCATGCTGATGCGCCACGGGGTGGAGCAGCGACCAGCGGCTCCCGCCCTCGACGAGCACCGCCGGCGCGCGACCGGCGGCGGCGGCTGTTGCTGCTTCTACGACGGTAAGCACGAGGTGGTGCGTGGAGCGGGCCAAAAAAGCCGTATAGACTGGCCTTTGGGCTCGACAGTCTGGGCCTTCACATTGGGCTTTTCCAAAAGGAAAAAGTCCTTTCGAGTTTCGACGCCCCTCAATTATTACGGACGTTGTCCGATTTTGGTCCTTCAACCGCAAAGCTAGCTGGCATCGGCGTCGGAGGTACAGTGTGCTGGGTGTGGGTGAGGCTTTCTCCAACAATCGACTCTTAGCTAGCTCTTACGATTTTTTTAATCCATGAACAAAAGCAAAAGCGAGGTGACCGCCGCGCAGGCAAGCGCTAGTCTCTTGTGATCTTCGTCTTTGGCCCTCTCCAGCGGCAAGAGTCAGCTGCCGGCTCTTGCGCAGGAGAGACAAAATCGATACAGTGTTTGACCAAGCGTGTTAGTGAGACAGTTTGGTCTTGGGAGTTGAGCGAGCTAGCTCTTCATCTAGAGCTGGTCACCTCAATTTGGCACTGTTCATCGGACTAAAAAATTTAAGAGCTAGCTTAGAGCCAACCCATTGGAGATGGCCTTAAAGCAAGTTTTATAAGCCAGCCGGCCAGTCGGCTGCAAGAGCAGGCATGCGCCTGATGCCGCGTCCGCTGTGGGCTGCAAGCGAGCGCATCGCTTCGCCCAGGCCCACGATGCAAGCGCTCGCTCAAGCGGGCGCAGAGGGAAACGCCAGTCTCTTTATCTTTCTTCCCTTCTCTCTCCTCCGCCTGGCATAATACTTGTTCTTAGAGACACGCTTGCTGAAGCATCTGTCGGCACTGTTCTGAGCCTCTCTCTCCTCCGATAGAGCCAGCAGACTCTTAGCTACTACCTCCGTCCCAAAAAGAACGATCGTTTGGAATGCATGCCAGTTAAAGTAGTGCACGTTTGACCAAGTTTCTAGCAAATTGTACTTATATTTATGACTCTAAATAAATTTGTTAAAAAACTACATTTCAAAACGAATCTAATGATATATATTTCATATCATAAATATTTATATTTTTTTATTTGTAATTGGTCAAACTTAAGATTCTGAATTTTTTTGGAAACGAGAAATGCATTCTTTCTAGGACGGAGGGAGTAGCTCTTACGATTTTTCAATCCATGAACAGAAGCAAAAGCGAGGTGAGGCACTGTTGTGAGCCTCTCTCTCCTCCGATAGAGCCAGCAGCTGGCTCTTGTTGTTGGAGAGGACCTAACAACACTCTACAGAAGGCTTCCCAAATCCCAAGGGCAAGGGGTGCTGCTCATGCTACTCGACGACTGCAACAAACAAATCTGTTCCAAGTCAAGTCTCCGGCTCTGTGTCAGGTCGGTCATCGCACATTCCTTGTTCGTGCAACCTGTGTGCAGCTATATCAAGGCATGCAATAATGCATGCAACTTGCTAATCTCAATTGGAAAAGGATGGTTGTCCTAAAAATTAAAAATAGAGAAGGATGGTCAATCTTGGCATGATCATGACAGATGAACCAAATATCTAAATGTTTCTGTTAGATATCAGTTTCTTTGGTAGAGTGAGATGTCTTTGCACAACCGTACGTGGCGAAACGACAATCCTTCACTGCATACATTAAATGAGCTTTGCAAGACATTTTCTATATTTTTTTAGAAACTATTTCCAATGAAACAACAGGAGAGGTGCCTTATACCAATTTTCTAATACTATATATTAAAAATTTTGCACAGGCCATAAACCATTTTTATATAAACCGTTGATCAAAATTTCACCTTATACATTGTATTGCCGTGGACGACATGTACTTTAAAAAAGAGGGAGTGCAAGTTTCTTTTTGCAAATATATTTCTGAAGCAACTTTTGATAACGGAGTATACTATCCGGGCCTTTGCCACCGTAGAAGCATCGCACTGTTAATGATTACAGAATTGCACTTCAGAAAGGAAGGATAGTTTTGAGTCGACATACATAATATTTAACAAAAAACCTGAAAATAACTTAGTGTCACAGACAGAAACAACTTAACAGTTAATATGATAAGAATCCAGTCACAATAACGCAGTCCCTTTAAGTCGAAAAAGATGCTCTGTTTCGCAAGGCTGAACCGCTGAACTCTGAAGCATGGCCGACAAAAAGACCGCACTGCACGATTCACTGTCCATAGTACGGCGACTGACGTGAATGCTGTTGGCCGAGTCTACTTGAGCCTGGTCGCTGCATTGCAAGTTGGGTCCTATCCTATAACAGCGTCCTCCATCCAGGTCACATGAACACCAACTCAAATGCTGCAATAGCCATGGATGCAGTCTCCACAGTTGTGTTTCTTCTCGCTCTGATCCATCTGATTTTGCAAGTCTCGGCTCTAAATGTCCTCTCGTCAGGCTCCCATCTCTCAGCAGAGCGCGGCTCTGATGTGCTCCATTCCCCAGATGGTACATTCACCTGTGGCTTCTACAACATCTCCCCCAACTCATCTACCTTCTCCATTTGGTTCTCCAAAGTGTCTGAAAGAACCGTAGTCTGGAGCGCGAATCCTCTCCGCCCTGTGTACACCTGGGGATCAAAGGTCAAGTTAAATTTCGACGGGAGCATGGTTCTAAGGGACTATGGTGGCCAGATTGTGTGGACCAACAACGTGAGCTCCTCAAATGCAGAACAAGCTCAGCTCTTGGACACCGGGAACCTCATCGTGAAGGGCAAAGGTGATACCATTCTATGGCAAAGCTTTAATTCTCCTACTGATACCTTGTTACCCACTCAGAGGATTAATGCTACCATCAAGCTCGAGTCCACTAATAGACTGCTTGTTCCTGGCCACTACAGCTTACATTTTGATGACCAGGTCCTGATTTCACTATTTGATAATCAAAAGGATCTCTCGTTCATCTATTGGCCAGATCCAACTGCGACCATCTGGCAAAAGTTAAGGATACCATTTATGATCAACACAAGCGGTGTTCTAGACAGATTAGGGCAATTCCGTGGAAGCGACAACACATCTTTCATGGCTGCTGACTGGGGTAGTCACATTATAAGAAGGCTAACTCTGGATCATGATGGCAATCTAAGACTCTATAGTCTGAATGACGATGGAACATGGTTAGTCACATGGATGGCATTTCCACAGCTCTGCAAAGTACATGGTGTATGCGGCACGAATGGAATATGTGTATATACACCTGTGCCGAGTTGTGTGTGCCCCCCTGGTTTCGAAATCATCGACCCAAATGACTGGGGCCAAGGCTGCAGGCCTAAGATCAATAATACTTGCGATGAGAAAAATATGAAATTTGTTCATCTACCCAACACTAATTTCTATGGGCTTGATCTAAGTGTTCATCGTTCTGTCTCTCTTAACTTATGCAAGAACATATGTTTGAGTGACTGCAGCTGTAATGGGTTCGCATACTTTCAGGGATCTGGTGAGTGCTATCCGAAGGCTATTCTACTAAATGGCAGAAGTCTATATGGTATGGGTAGCATGTACCTTAAACTTGCAAAGGACTTAGAAGTATCTGCATCCTCAATTCCCCAGTCACAATTTTTTGGTCCAAAATATGGGCCAAACTGCAACGTAGAAAATGAGTATGTCATTGCCAACTTCACTCATAAGAATAAGACCAGCCAGAATATATCAAAGTATTTGTACTTCTACGGGTTTTTATCAGCGATATTTGTAGCTGAATTAGTATTTATTGTATTAGGATGGTTTATTTTGAGAAGGGAGCGCAATCAACTAAGAGGAGCATGGCCAGCAGAGGCCGGCTATGAAATGATAACAAACCATTTTCGAAGATACACCTACAGAGAGTTAGTGACAGCTACTAGAAAATTTAAGGATGAGCTTGGAAGGGGAGCATCAGGCATAGTGTACAAAGGAGTCCTGAAAGACAATAGGGTTGTAGCTGTGAAAAAGTTGGGAGATATAAACCAAGGTGGAGAAGAATTCCAACATGAATTAAGTGTGATTGGCAGGATTTACCATATGAATCTAGTGAGAGTTTGGGGATTCTGTTCTGATGGTCCACACAGGATATTGATTTCAGAATATGTGGAGAATGGCTCATTGGATAAAACCTTATTTAGTGTCGAAGGCTCAGAAATCTTGCTTGAATGGAAGCAAAGATTTCATATCGCCTTAGGCGTGGCAAGAGGATTGGCATATCTTCATCACGAGTGCTTAGAGTGGGTCATCCACTGCGATGTCAAGCCTGAAAATATACTGCTGGATGAGAACTTGGAGCCGACTTTGGCCTCGCGAAGCTCTTGAATAGAGGTGGATCAAATATAAATGTTTCTAGGATCCAAGGAACTAGAGGTTATTTAGCTCCTGAATGGGTTTCTAGTCTCCCAATAACCGCAAAGGTGGATGTTTACAGCTTTGGTGTGGTGCTACTGGAACTACTAAAGGGAGCCCGTATTTCAGACATGGAAATGAATGAGGACGAGGAGGTGGAGATGGTCCTTGGAAGGATAGTCAGGATTCTTAAAGAGAATCTGGAGTTGGATGGCACTGAACAATCTTGGATCCCCGAGTTTATTGACACTAGACTGAATGGCGACTTCAACTACATGCAAGCAAGAACAATGATGAAGCTGGCCGTTTCATGCCTGGAGGAAGACAGAAGCAGAAGACCTACCATGGAAAATGTGGTGCAGATGCTCGTTTCAGTTGATGAAGTCAGTAGCTCAACTGTAATGGGAGAAGTTGCTTACTAAAAGGCTACGCCCAAATGGTTCTCTTTAGTACAAGGAGAAAGAATAGTTCGCTCGGTTCTTTGTACTAAACTACTAAGAGCCATGCAAATAGTGCATTGAGAAAAAATGCTAGTTCATTCATTTATGCAGTATCAATGCTATATTCTGTTGTAAGTACGTGTGCTATATCACCGTAAAATCTGCTCCTGTATTCTTAAGAGATATCAGAGTGAATCGCTTTGTACTGCTCCATTATTCTTAAGAGATATCAGAGTGGATTGCTTTGTACTTCTATGGATTTTTATCAGAAATAATTCTGGCAGGGCTAATGTTTGTTGTATTATGATGATTTATTTTGAGGGAGCGCAGGGAACTGAGAGGAATATGAATGGCCAGCTGAGGCTGGATATGAAATGATAACTAATAATTTTCTCAGGTACGACTACAGAGAGTTTAAGGATGAACTTGTAAGAGGAGAATCAGGCGTTGTATAGAAAGGAGTCTTGAAAGACAACATGGCAGTAGCTGTGAAGAAGTTGGCAGAAGTAAACCAAGGTGAAGAACTCCAACATGAACTTAGTGTGATTAGCAGGATTTACCATATGAATCTTTTGAGAGTTTGGGGATTCTGTTCTGATGGTCCACACAGGATATTTTGAGATCGGTTCATTGGATAAAGTCTAATTTGGAGTAATGAGGTTTCAGAAATCTTACTTGGATGGAAGCAAATATTAATATTTCCCTAGGGGCTGCATCAAAAGAATATTGCCTTAGGGGTGGCTAGAGGATTGGCATATCTTCACCTGAAAATATACTTCTGGAGGAGAACTTTGCACCAAAGTTTGCCGACTGTAGCCTTGCAAAACTCGTGAGTACAGGTCGATCCAACATAAATGTTTCAAAAATCCAAGGAACTAGAGGTTATTTAGAGCCTGAATTGGTTTTTAGTCTCCCAATTACAGAAAAAGTTGATGTCTACAACTTTGGAGTTCTGTACTGCAACTACCTCAGATATCGAAAAATAATGAGGTTGAGGAAGCGGGGATGGTCCTTGGAAGGATATCAAGGATGGTCAAAGAAAAGTTGAAGTTGGATGGCATTGGCAGTGAACAATCTTGGATCACCTACTTCATTGACGGTAGACTGACTGGTCAGTTCAACAATTTGCAAGGAATAACAATGATGAGGCTGTCCGTTTCATGCATGGAGGAAGACAGTCAGAAGACCAACCATAGAAAATGTGGCCCAGGTGCTTGTTTTAGTAGATGATGTCAGCAGTGCAAATGTAATAGTTGGAGCTTTTTTTTTTCTCGAACATGCAGGGGAGCTGCACATCTATATATTAAGAAGAAAAAAGGGGTGTAAGAACCCCATCATTGTAATAGTTGGAGCTGCTTAAAGCCTGCATCCATATGGTTCTTTGTAGTTTGTATACAAAGGACTATGCCACTAACGTATCAATATAAAATACTGGTTGCAGCATAACATTTCTACAATACCCATTTTAAGCAGTGTTGTAATTTTGCGCACTATATCAGAAGGAAAAAAGAACTACAACAGCGTTAGCATAATATATATGCTGACGGGTAGAGTAGTTGGTCATTGTTATTGAAATAGAATCTTGTGACGATTTGCTTGAACAGAGTGGAGAAATGTAGATCTGCATCTTACAATGGCAAACGAGCTAAAGCTAATACACCAGTGAATGTCATCACAAATGTAGTCCAAGCAAGTTGATCTGAGGTAGGAAAATCAGATACCGACTGCCATTAGGCGAATAGCATTGGCTGGCTAATGGCTACCAGTTCGGTTGGAAAGATAACACATCAATCTAACAACTAAGCCCCTCTACAGCTGCAAAGGGGGAAACGAATTCAATGAGCGGTGAGTGGGCCACAAAGCGGCCCAGACGGGCCTTTGGGTTCGACATGTTGGGCCTCGCCGTTTGAGTGAAGAGTGTTCTCGGCGCCTAAACACATCCATAGCCGTGATCTCCCCCTCAATAAAATAAAATAAAATAATCCATAGCTGTGATCTGTTTTTCCCCCAAATATTAATTTCGTGCAAGAGTAAAAAGTGTTAGAATGCGCTAGTACAAAGTTCATAGTTCCTAGGGTGCAAAGTTTTGAATTACAATTTTTTTCATCTAAAAGTACAATGCTTAGAATGTGCCAGCAGCAAGCACCTGAACTTAGGGTGTAAAGTTTTAGAATAACTAAGTTTCAATATATAGCAGTACAAATATTTGAAATGACTTAGTGCAAAGTCTAAAATTATTAGGGTTTAATGATTACAAGGCCCCAAGAGAGAGTGTTTAGCGCACAATTCCAGTTTTTTTTTTTCTGCCAATGTGAACTTTTAAGGTTGTAGGGATAGAAAGTATCTTGGGTATATGATTCTAAAGTTTTTTTCATCCGCGGTACAATATTGGCTAATTATCATTTGAAAGCTATAGGTCTACAAGCTTCTAACAGAATCGTCATAACCTGATCCTCTACCATTAGTTTTTATTATAAACCGGTTGTAATAGAGTCCCATAATAAACCGTCAAAATCGGAGATGATGATGATTGATGAACCTGATCCTCTGCCGCTTTTTTCACCGCCGGCACCAAAACCAGCGGTAATGACAGTTCAAAAAACCGGCAGGCTTTATGCAGTAGTAGTGTTCCCCGATGGCTAGGGTTAGAAACTTCGACGTCTTTCCGTATCGGACTCGTGGCTGCAAACAATTTGTATTCTATTTCCAATCGGAAGTGCTAACGTCCGGACGTCCGATGTTTTTTTTTCATCGGACGGTCGTTGCAACATCAAAAATACATATTTGCAACATTAGGAATACATGTTCGCAACATCATAAATTACGTACTGAAACACAGTGAAACATCTGGGTGCGGAGAGTAAAACTCCCGCCGCAACATCGGAGCTCTGTTGCATGCAACATCGTTAATTCATCGTTCAATTTGTGCAACATTGAAACAAAGCTATTGCAACATCACTATCATGTAACTGCAACATTGAAAAAATTCTACTGAAACGCTGAAAACAGCGTGCTCCCAACTCTCAACCATGCGCGTCCGCAGTCAAAACATCTCGATGAAAATGCAACATCTGGATAAAACACTCGCAACATGCGTGTGAAACATATCCAACATTCGCAACATCCGGATCTATTTTTGCAACATTCACGTGAAACAGTTGCAACATTGTTCTGAAACATATGAAACACACGAAACACACGCTTGCAACATGCGGCAAACCCTAGCACAGGTAGAGGTAGAAAGAATACAAGGAGGAAGATGGTTAGCAGGAACGGGTGGTCGACGGCCTCGAGGATCTCGCGCTTCGTGCGCGCGCGGCCCTCTTGTTCCGCCACTCCAGTTCCTTTTGGTCCATCACCTTCGCAGCCACCAGCACGAGTCCCACGCCCGCGCCCGTGCCGCCGGTCGGCTTATCCTTTGCTGCAGGCTGTGGAAGTGGTGGGCTGCAGGCTGCAGCCGGGGAGGAGGAGATGAAAAAAGAGAAGGGATTTTAACGTGGAGACACAGAGGAGTGGACGGCCGAGCGTCCGACGAGCGTCGTACGTCTGAGTTGTAGCATTACCGATTTCCAATATGATTCCCGGCGTACGTATCCATGTCCTGATTTCCCTGGTAATACGTAAAGGACACAGAGCGAACGTCTTGCCAATATACCACGGATTTTATCGGGCTTTCATCTTACAAGAGCACATCCGTTTTCCAGTAGTGTCTCACCGATTTGCTCGTCGTACTTTATTTTTGAGCGCGGGACCTACTGCAACACGCATATGGGCCAGGTCTCCTCGTCGTCTTCTCCTTCTCCCGCCGGCGACTCATGCAGCACGTCGACCATCGTCACCGAGACGGCGGTGACCGGGTCGCACGTGCTACGAATCGACGGCTACTCCGGAACCAAGGGCCACGGCGTCGGCAACGGCATCCGATCAGGCGTGTTCAGCATTGGAGGGCACAACTGGTACATCGTGTACTATCCCGATGGATTTGATGCCAAGGATGCAGATTTTATACGCTTCACTCTGGTTCTTGGGCATCCTATTCCACAAAACGGCGCGCGTCAAGGCACAGATGAAGATCAGTTTGCTCGACCAAGCCGGCGAGCCGGTGTCGCAGTACACTCGGGTTGGCAAGATGTGCTGGTTCACGAGCACAAAGCCGGATTGGGCCTTTCCTCGATACATAAAAAAGGTATGACCTTGAGTCGTCATCCTACCTGAAACATGATAGCTTCAGCATCAGGTGTGACCTTAGAATTGTTAAGGACATACGCCCAGTGACCGCCACTGTGGATTCTTTAACGGTGCCACCGTCAGATTTGCACCAACATCTTGGTGATCTCTTGGCCAGCCAAGTGGGAGCAGATGTGACATTCCAGGTTGGGGACGAGCAACTCAGGGCGCATAGGTACGTGCTTGCCGCGCGATCTGTTGTGTTCATGGCAGAGCTCTTTGGCCCAATGAAGGAAGGTGTAACAACTCCTGTACGTATCGATGATATGGAAGCGAGGGTGTTCAAGACCATGCTCCATTTCATCTACACCGACAGGCTACCTAAGATGGACGAAGGTGACGAGATATTGATGGCACAACATCTTCTCGTTGCGGCGGACAGGTTCTGCACCGGATATTCTACGTGGCTCCATCGCCATTGACATTGCAGCAACTACACTGGTGTTGGCTGAGCAACATGGTTGTGAAAGGCTCAAGGGGGCATGTTTCAAGTTTGTCAAATCCCCGGGCAATCTCAAGGCAGTCATGGCTAGCGATGGCTTCCGACGTCTGAAGAACAGTTGTCCCTCTCTTGTTGAGGACCTTCTCATGGTGGTTGCCAGCTGATCAAGCTCATCTATGAAGAAGCAAAGATTACAATACTAGGCGTGTTTTTTCTTTAATGCCTATATATCCAGCTATTCGGACACATAAGTTTTGGTCACTAATTAAACGATTAGCTAATAACAGTACGTTGAATATGTCCCATTTGCTAATGTGATTATCAATTTTTATATTTTCACTGTTTCTGTACTATAGATTTACGGTAATGCTTTAACTCGTACGTCCGATATCAGCCCTGAACTTTGGACGGCTCCCAATCGCCGCTCACCTCACCGTCCACGCGTTCACACCAGGGCGTCACACAATTCGCACGCACGCTGCACGCATGTGCCTACCGGTGACACTCTCGCTTTTGACCCGTTGCCCACGCGTCCAGTTGCCGGCCCTCACCTCCCACGCGTCCTGCATCCACAGGACACACACCGCCGACGTCCATTGCTATGGCCCTCACCCCCCACGCGTCCCGGTCCACAGGACACACCGCCGGCGCCTACTGCTATGGCCGCTCCTTCCGCATCCCCGCGAGCGTCGCAGCTGCCGCGGCACCAAGCTCCTCTACGGCGGCGCACGGCGGCACGGGATGCACGAGCTACTCCGCGGCAGCGGCGCACAAGGCCGACAGCGGCGAGCTTCAGGCCGGCGGCGAGATCCCCACAGCCGCAGTTCCATGGTCGACGAGGTTCATGATGTTGCAGTAGAATCTTTTCAATGTTGCAGTTGTCTGACGGTGATGTTGCAATAGCCTTGATTTAATGTTTCATGAAACATCGCTCAATGTTGCGACGAGAATTTTTACTCCATCGCATTTAGACGTTGCATTATGTTTCGGTACTATGTTACGGTAGAACTTTTTCGATGTTGCAGTTGTATGATAGTGATGTTATAATAGCCTTGTTTCGATGGTGCACAAAATTGAACGATGTTGCATGCAACAGGGCTTCGATATTGCGGCGAGAATTTTCACCCCCCGCGTCCGGATGTTTTTACTGTGTTTCAGTATGTGGTTTCTAATGTTGCAAACATATATTTCGATGTTGCAAACGTGTATTTCCGATGTTGCAACGGACCGTCCGATGAAAAATTTTCATCGGACGTCCGGGCGCTAGCAATTCCCTATAGATTTATAGTTTGGCACATATTTTCCCTTACTACCCAAACCGTCAATTGAAGTTGTGTGTTTTTCCACGCCATGTTTCAGTTGTTCAAAAGAAGCACATGACCAAAAATTTTGTATTCGTTCTGATAAAAACTACGAGGGCATTACCACATGTTGATGTCAAACAAGTTCAATATTTTCAGATTCTAAACTGAAATTACGGCGAAACACTTAAATTTGGAGTCTTCTAATTATGTGTTGTTGTTGTGCCTAGCCAATTAGGCCTCCTTCAATAGTTTGAGCCAGTTACTAGCCATACACTATTCCATATTAGCACAAAACTACTTGCTCAATTTTGACAATAATAGGGAGGTCAGACTCAAGTGAGGTAACGAAGATTGTTATTGTCAAGAAAGGAGGTCCGCCACAACACCAGGTAGAAGGTGCCACAACATCCTTCTGGGCTGTGCCACAACTGTTGTAAGACAACCGGACTTTCTGAAAAGAAAAGGAGGACTAGAAGTCCTAGACCTTGTCCGGTTGCTTGTGGGCTCTTAACATAATCTCTAGCCTTAGTATGGACTATATAATCGAAGGAGCATCCCCATTGTAATACATCGATTTGAGGAATAAAGAGAACCTCCACCTATATTGTCTCTTGTCTACTTTATGTTTGTTCTTGTGTGCTTGTCATGAGAGGCGTGAGAGCGAGAAGATCCAACCGTTGACGACGTGTTTTATCGTTGCCAGCTGATCAAGCTCATCTATGAAGAAGCAAAGATTACAATACTATCTAGGCGTGTTTTTTCTTTAATGCCTATCCAGCTATTCGGACACATAAGTTTTGATCACTAATTAAATGATTAGCTAATAACCGTATGTTGAATATGTCCCATTTACTAATGTGATTATCAATTTTTATATTTTCACTGTTTCTGTACTATAGATTTATAGTTTGGCACATATCCCTTACTACCCAAACCGTCAATTGAAGTTGTGTGTTCTTCCACGGCATGTTTTAGTTGTTCAAAAGAAGCATTGTATTCATTCTGATAAAAACTACGAGGGCATAACCACATGTTGATTTCAAACAAGTTCAATATTTTCAGATTCTAAACTGAAATTATTGCGAAACACTTAAATTTGGAGTCTTCTAATTATGTGTGTTGTTGTGCCTAGCCAATTAGGCCTCCTTCAATAGTTTGAGCCGGTTACTAGCCATAAACCATTCCATATTAGCACAGAACTACCTGCTCAATTTTGACAAGGGGTCAGGCGAGGTAATGAATATTGTTATTGTCAAGAAAGGAGGTCCGCCACAACACCAGGTAGGAGGTCCGCCACAGTGAAAATGGGTAGGAGGCGCCACAACATCCTTCTTGATCGATCCAGGGCGATTGGTGATGCTGGCGGTGCAGGGCTCCTCCATTGATCCTGCCTTTGCTGCTATGCCATCGGCTTCATGCAGGTCACCTCGCCGCGGACACGCTCACCGTCTAGAACAACGGCGCCCCGTTCACAAGTGTCACGTTGGAACGATGGCACCCCGTGGTGAGTGTGAGGAGGAATCATATATGCATGTACAATTTCATATATAATGGAAGAGTTTTGGCTGCTAGCGTATGAAAGGTCCTGTGGGTACGCAATCATATACAACTTCACGATGGATGGAAGGTCATGCGGGTACGCAAGCGCAGGGTGAGAAAAAAAAACAAATGTTTTGCATCGGAACAGTGCAGGAACGTATTTTTTTTTGGGTTGCCTCCAATTTGGTACTCGCCCCGTCATGATAGATGGGCTCGGCGTGAGGAGTTTGTGGTAGATTTTTTTGTGGGAATTGTTTTCAATTTACTCGTTCTTTATAGTATATAGATACAGAGTGTCAAGTCATGAATATCTACAAGCAAAAAGTGGGTGAAAATAAATTCAATCCTGGTCAATTATAAAGGAAAAATTTACGTGAAAACTGCATGATAAACACAAAGAGGGTAGGGATGAAAATGGTATGAATAACGGATTATCCATCTCTCCGTCTGACCAAAAGGGTTCAAACACTAAATTGATAGTTCGTATCCAACTTCAGATATTCAATATCTGTGTTGTATCCGAATCCGAATACTCGAAGTCAGTTATCCGATCCCAATTGAATGGACATCAATATTCTACAAATTTGACACTATTCGTGTCCGAAAAAATATCTGTATTTGTATTCGTTTTCCTGTCGATATTTTCATCCCCACATTCGGGTTTTGAGTACGCATCATACCAATAATTATTGCACCAAAACAGCACTAGGCTAATAGCATCACATAACCCATGATAGATAAAAGATATAAAAAATTAGTAAACACAAATTTTGTTGCTAAATCTCCATTCATGTTGTCTTTAGTATTGTGCGGCCTGCCGACATATCTTTTATCTGTTTTTCTGAAGTCGCTGTACGTAGAAAATGAAGAATCTCATAATTAGAGATGACTAGGACATATGACTGGAAACAGTGTCACTGTAACATCTCGGTAGTTGCTGTCTGGTCAGAAGTCTGTTCCATTTTGCATATGGCTTTCCAAATAGCGCTCAGATTGCTACTTGATTCCTGTTGCTAGGTGGCTGTGCAGTCATATCAAATATCAACTGGACCAACAGAGATCATAACAGAATCACTACTGTTTGGTCATGTTCCATTGTTTATGAGGGTTTAGGGCGTGATTAGATCGATGAAAAAGGTAGAAAGTACGGAAAAATACTGTTTCTATAGAAGCGTGCATAAAGATAGAAATAAACTGACACGGTTCTCTAGGTGGATAACTTTTCGTAAAAAGAGGACGTTTTTTCTGGATCTAAACAGGGCCTTAGACAGTTACACTTTCATGTTCCATCGGTTGTCAGTTTCTATGGTAAGGGCTCCTTCAACGGCTGAGTCATAGCTACTCCCTCCGTCCCATAATATAAGCATTTTTCGACTTTCGTGTATCACGTTTGACCATCCGTCTTATTCAAAAATTTTATAAATATATTATTTATTTTATGATGACTTGTTTTATCATTAGGTAAGAGCTACTCCCTCTGTCTTATTTGTTTTTATATTTTTACAAAATTTTTAAATAAGACGGATGGTCAAACGTGATGCACGAAAGTCAAAGAATACTTATATTATAGGATAGAGGGAGTAGCTCTTACAATTCTTTAATCCATTAGGGCAGTCCCAACCCATAGTTTTTATGGGTAGTTTCTATCTTGCCATGTCATCAAGACATCACTCGTAGACCTAACCTTCCCAATGCATAGTTTTCATAGTAGTTTCTATCCAGAGCAACATTTAATGACTTCATTCAACCAACACAAACATTGCTTGATTAGCTGTGGCATGCAGCCGTGTATGCTTTCTACTGGGAAAAAAAGAATAAAGTGCTCCACAACATACAACATAACAAAGTATCAAAACATCATTCGAGCATTTTTATTTACATACAAACAAGTATTTCATCACATCATAGAAAATGTCAAGGCAAAAAAAAAAAAACTCATCCAGGCCATACCATTCAGAGATGCTAGGATGTTGAATCTACCGTATGGAGCCACCAAGAGATGTTGCAGGCCAAAACGCATGAGTTGGATGAATGCCGGTTCGATCACTTGCACCTAAACTACTCGCAAAAGCACCAGTACCTGGAGAAGTGCTGCCTGTACCGCCGGCTGGAGGCCTAGTGCCTGGAGAAGCAGTGGCAGTAGCACCGACGGCTCTCCTCGAAGAAGACTTTCTTGATTTCTTTTGTTTGACACCTTGCTTCTCTAATTGGGAACCAGAGGTGGCTCTCTTAGAGATTGAATGGGGATTAATTTGGTCAGACTAGGTCATGAAACTAGATGGCGCTAGGAGATGGGTAAACATGGAATTGTAGTGGGCCTCTCATCCTCGCGGAGGGAGTTTGGAGTGGGAAAACTCTGTGCAAGAGATTGCAGCAGGAAATTGAACTCCTCGCGTGGGAATTGCTTGCTAAGGACGGAAGAAATTTGGGAGGGGAGCACAGTAGCTGAGGACGGAGGAGATTTGGGAGGAGGAGCACGACGGCTGTCCAGTTGAGGCAGGAAATCGAACTCTGCGCGGGAGGACGAGGACGGCGGCAGGCATCTGCAGGCGATTTTGGCGCGTGCGCAGAGCCGGGTGGATCGTGGTGGCGGCGGAGCGGGACGAGCGCGCAACGGATCCGGTGGAAGATGGGTAAAACGAGGAAGGAAACAAGAAACTCGTCCAACGCTGTTTCAGTCGTTTCTACCGGCATTGGTATGCGGGTCGACTTCGTTTCTGATCTGAGAAATGATTTCTTCTCGTTTTCTCTTCTCTCATTTACTCTCATGCCACCTCAGCCTTTTTGCCTACATGGCATCAAATTTAATGCTATGGAAACCATCCCTGCTGGAGGGTTGGGAGTGCCTTTTAACAGTGCTAAAACATCCGTGCTAGCACGCCTGCAAGCGCCGGTTGCGCACGCCCTCCGACGCCCCTTCCTCTCACTGATCGTCCTCTGTCCCTTACTGTGCGCCACTGTGCTGTCAGTATTAACTCAGCTCAGCTGGCTCTTGTTAGAGAAGACCTAGGCGAGATGTCTATCACCGTGTTTACTTAGTTCTCGAAAACTTTTCGGTGAAAAGATTTCGGGTTATGATTTTATCAATTTAGGAGTAGTAAATGTAGACGAAAAAGGTGGAAAGTTATATGGATAGGTTGGAAATCTCGAGACGAATCTAACGATGGTAATTAGAGGGTAATTAATCCATAATTAGCGGATGGTTACTGTAGCATTACTATTGCAAATCATGGATTAAGTAGGCTCATTAGATTCGTCTCGTGATTTACAGCATATCCATATAACTTTTCACCTTTTTCGTCTACATTTAATACTCCATGCATCTAAGATTCTCCTTCGATGTGATGGGTGAAAAGATTTCATTTTGGAACTAAACAAGGGCTATGTACAACCGTGGTGAGATGACCCTTGCTTTGGGTAGTTTTGCTTTATTGATTGGATTTACCAAAAACACTGTCAATTGAATCAACTCAGATTTCAAAACATAGGAAACGAAATAGAGATGAACATACAAACTGAACTACCCATTAATCTCACCGCTTGCGTCCCTAGTTTACCTTATCTTGATTGGTGACAAGGATATATGAAATCAGCACATGCTCAGAAGATTCTCTTATACAAGTTTCTTTTTTGCAAAATAATTCTGATAAAATCATTCACAACAATTTCTAGATAATGGAATATAATTATTCATCAGAAAAACTTTAACGTGGATAACTCTGACGCACCCAGGTCAAAAGAGAGGTTGGGCTAGCCCTCGACCCGCGCCGTCTTCCCCCTGCGCTCAAGTGAAGGGAGGCCGGGCCGGAGCTCTTTGTCTGCGCCTAAGTCAAGGAGGCCACGCTGGAGCTCTCTATCCTTCCACTTGGTCCGCGGAGCTCAAATCGTGGAGGTGGATTAGTGGCCGCGGCCTGGCTGCATTATTAATTTTTTGTGTGTGTGGGAACGAGGAGCGGAGGGGTCTAGCTCAGCCAAACATAGTGATAATACCAAATAAGTGCAATAGCAATGCATATTTAATGGTAGATTTAATAAAACTAATTTTTATATTGTAGATATTGATGTCTTTTTCTATTAATTTGATCGAAGTTAGTAAAAAGTTGACTTAAAACAAAAGTGAAACTAACTAAATTTGGAACTGAAATGGATGAAATAGAAAATATTTAGCATACACCTGAAACCTTAGTGTCACATCCGAAAAACAACTTTGACGGGTAACCATTTGAGAATTAATAATCTATGTTGTTACCTTTAAAATTTTATTGAAGGCTTACAGATAATATTAATATTAGAGACCGGCAGACCGCACATGGTGCAGTCCTTCTGTAAGGCGAAACGGGGCCTGGGGTGGAACGGGCGCCCGCCCTAGGGCTGGCGGCGCCGGAGAGGGGGCGGCCGACGGCGCGGCCAGGCGGCGGCGTGGTGGGGCGGCGTGAGAGAGGGAGAGGGGGAGGCCGAGAGCTAAAGGCAAAAAAATAATTCTTTTCTTTCTTAATTAATTTGATACAAGGCCTTTGTTTATATAGGCCGACTCGACTTAACCCCCAAGGCACCTTATCTGGATTCCCTTCCTAAAGGATCCATTCTTTCCTATCTCAAATATCTAAACTACCTAATCTGAATCTACTAAACTTTATCTCTAAGTAACCTAATAGATATCCGCCGGTGGGCCCCTCACGGTGGTGGGGTCGCCGCCCCCCCCCCTTCCCGAGCGCGCCTCCCCCCTGCTCGGGTGCGCCGCCCTCCTCCTTGGCGTGCGCCCCCCCTCCTGGTCCGCCCGTCAGAGCGGCTGCTGCTCGGGCCCGCCATGTCATAGCCGCCGCCATCCTTGTAGGCTCCTTTATGCACATAACACCTTCTCAATCGAAAAAGTGGCTTCTCTACAGCGTTAAACCAAGGACGAATAAAGACTCTAGAGCGTTAAACTCGGGTGTCGCATGGGGATTTATTCCCAGAGGGGTGCCGGGTGTGTGGGTGTGTGTCGGTGTATATATGCGTGTGTCTCGGTAGACACGTCCTCAGACTTCTCGGCAGCCCACCTGCGTTTGAGCGTGCTGTCAGTGCAGGTGCCCAACTGAGTTCTTACATGACGGGCCAGTGCTCTTGGCAAATTAAAAAAAAAAAATCTGCGGCTTCTACGACATCTCCCCCAACGCATCCGCCTTCTCCATTTGGTTCTCCAATGTGTCTGAAAGAACCGTTGTCTGGAGCGCAAATCCTCTTCGTCCCAGCTGGGGATCAAAGGTCAAATCAAACTTTGATGGGAGCAACAGTGGTCAGACCGTGTGGACCAACAATGTGAAATCCTCAATTGCAGAACAAGCTCAGCTCCTGGACACAAGGAACCTCATCGTGAAAGGCAAAGGTGATATCATTCTATGGCAAAGCTTTACTTCTCCTACTGATACCTTGTTACCCACTCAGAGGATTAATGCTACCATCAAGCTTGTGTCCACTAAGGTCTCATTCGGTTCCACCGGATTCATTCCCGGCCGGGAACGATAGCTGTAGCATAAAAATGATGATAGTTACAACAAGAGACCGAGATTTATTCCGGGTCAGGAACTAATTTATTCATGATAGACACAACAAAAGACCCGGATTGGTTCCCCACATCTTAACTAGGGGATTGATTCTCGGTCTCTTGTTGTCCTTATCAGAAGTAAATTGGTTCTCGGCCCGGAATAAATCCCAGTCTCTTGTTGTAACTATCATGAATTTTCTACTACAACTATC
The DNA here is from genome assembly GCA_015476505.1 of Urochloa ruziziensis. Taxonomy (NCBI): domain Eukaryota; kingdom Viridiplantae; phylum Streptophyta; class Magnoliopsida; order Poales; family Poaceae; genus Urochloa; species Urochloa ruziziensis. The sequence goes on along the minus strand of CM027126.1, from coordinate 12,280,798 downwards.
CTTTCCGGCCGGGAATGAATCCGGTGGAAGCGAATGAGGCCTAAGGGCTCATTCGGTTGTATAGAATCCATTCCACCCGGATTGAGGTTAGATATAGTAAAGAATTTATGATAGGTACAATAAATGACCGAGATTTATTCCGGGTCGTGAACCAATTTGCTCATGATAGGTACAACAAGAGACCGGGAATTAATACACTAGTCATCCGGGTCTTTTGTTAGTCATCCGGATCTTTTGTTGTACCTATCATGAGCAAATTGGTTCATGACCTGGAATAAATCTCGGTCCCTTGTTATACCTATTATAAATTTCTTGCTATATGTACAAGGTTTCAATCCGGGTGGATCAGATCCTCCTCTGTACAGCCGAACAAGCCCTAATAGATTGTCTGTTCCTGGCCACTACGGTTTGCGTTTTGATGACCAGTTCCTGGTTTCACTATTTGATGATCAAATGGACTTCTCTCTCATCTATTGGCCAGATCCAACTGTGACTATCTGAGCAAAGCAACGGATACAGTTTGTGATCAACATAAGCGGTGTTCTTGACAGCTTGGGGCAGTTCCAAGGAAGTGATAACACATCTTTCATGGCTGCTGACCGGGGTAGTCACATTATAAGAAGGTTAACACTGGATTATGATGGCAATCTCAGACTGTATAGTCTGAATGCTAATGGAACATGGTTAGTCACATGGATGGCATTTCCACAGCCCTGCAATGCACATGGTGTGTGCGGCAGGAATGGTATATGTGTGTATACACCTGTTCCAAGTTGCATGTGTGCCCCTGGTTATGAAGTTGACCCAAGTGACTGGGGAAAAGGCTGCAGTCCAAAGATCAAAATTACTTGTGATAAGCAAAAGGTGAAATTTGTTCATCTACCCAACACTACTTCTTTGGATTTGATCTAAGTGCTTATCATTCTGTCTCTTATACCACGTGCGAGAAAAAATGTCTAGATGACTGCAACTGCAATGGGTTTGCTTACTTGCAAGGAGCTGGTGATTGCTATCCGAAGGCTATTCTACTAAATGGCAGAAGTCTACATGTACATCGCATCGGTAGCATGTACCTTAAACTTGCAAAGGACTTAGAAGTGTCTGACTCCTCAATTCCCCAATCACATTTTTTTGGTCCTAAATATGTGCCAAACTGCAGCGAAGCAAATGAATATGTCATTGACAATTTCACTAAGGGCCCGTTTGTTTGGTGGGAATTGGAGGAATTAGAATTCATACGATTATATTATCTCCCACCCTATGAATATAATAGAGTGATCCTATCTTTTTATCTCCCACCCGATGAATAAGTCTATCTTTTTATCTCCCACCCTATGGAATTCATTTCCATCTCACACCCTATGAATTTGGGATAGGTTTATTTGTGAGCTTAGAAAAGTTGAGGAATATCAAATTCCAAGCCACAGTATAATTTATCACTAGATTCCAATTCCTTCAAATTCCGACCAAACAAACGAGCCCTAATAGGAATAAGACCGGTCAGAATATATCAAAGTTTTTGTACTTCTAGGGGTTTTTATCAGCGATATTTATAGCAGAGTTAATATTTATTGTATTAGGATGGTTTATTTTGAGAAGGGAGCGCAATCAACTAAGAGGAGCATGGCTAGCTGAGGCCGGCTATGAAATGATAGCAAACCATTTTCGAAGATACACCTACAGAGAGTTAGTGACAGCTACTAGAAAATTTAAGGATGAGCTTGGAAGGGGAGCATCAGGCATAGTGTACAAAGGAGTCTTGAAACATAATAGGGTTGTAGCTGTGAAAAAGTTGGGAGATATAAACCAGGGAGGAGAAGAATTTCAGCATGAATTTTTTTTGGGGGAAATTCTTCTGGCTGGGTTAACTCTCCCCACAGTCCATCTCTTCTCTTTTTATCTCTTTCACTTTGCACAATGGTCCCTATACATTTAAGGATTACAACAATACACCAACACTCCCCCTCAAGATGGGCTAAATATATTCAACATGACCATCTTGTTACATGCCAACTCATTATCCTTAGGACCTAAACCTTTTGTGAGACAATCAACTAATTGATCACGCGACTTCACATATTCTAGCTTTAAAATCCCACTGTCCATCTTCTCCTTGATAAAGAATCTGTCGATCTCCACATGCTTCATTTGGTCAAACTGGAACGGATTATTTGCAATATTGATTGCTGCTACATTATCACAACGAAGCAACAAAGTCTCATTCTTCAACACCTTGAGTTCCTTTCGAAGACCATTCAGCCACATCATCTCGCACAAGGCTAAAACCATTGCCCTATGTTCAGCCTCTGCAGTAGACCGAGACACCACAACTTGCTTCTTGCTTCTCCAGGAAACAAGATTACCACCCACAAACACACAATATCCAGATGTGGATCTTCGATCACCCCTACAGCTCGCCCAACCAACATCACAATAACATTCCAAATTTAGGTGTTGGTTTGCTCTAAACCACAACCCCTTACCAGGGGTCCCTTCGGGTATCTCAGGATTTGATACACCACTTCCATATGCCCAGTTCTAGGATTATGCATATACCTGCTTACCAAACTCACTGCATAAGCATTGTCAGGTCTTGTATGGCAAAGATATATCAATCGACCAACCAGCCTCTGATATCTTTCCCGATCAACAGGATCACCTGACTCAGCACAAGTTTGGTGATTCCTATCAATTGATGAACCACATGGACGACACCCAAGCATTCCTGTCTCCACCAACAGATCAAGAACATACTTCCTCTGGGAAAGAAAAATTCCCTTTGGTGACCTGGCAATCTCAATCTCAAGAAAGTATCGGAGTGGTCCAAGATCCTTCACCTCAAAGGCTCTACCTAGCCTTTCCTTCAATTGTTTTATCTCCTCCACATCATCTCCAGTAATCACTATATCATCAACATAAACAGCTAGGATCGTGATACTAGAGCCCTGATGTTTGTAAAAAAACTATGTGATCTCCATTACATTGTGAGTACCCCATATCACATACTGCTCGTCTGAATCTGTCAAACCATGCACGTGGTGATTGCTTCAAGCTATAGAGCGATTTCTTGAGTTTGCACACTTTTCCAAGAGTATGTTCATTTCCAAACACAGGTGGAATTTTCATATATACCTCTTCCTGCAGGTCTCTATGAAGAAATGCATTCTTCACATCTAGTTGATGAAGTGGCCAACCAAAGTTGGCTGCACATGAGATCAAGGTCCTCACCGTACCCATCTTTGCCACAGGTGCAAAGGTTTCATCGTAGTCAATTCTATATGTCTGACTATATCCCTTCGCAACCAACCTTGCCTTGTACCTGTCCACTTTTCCTTCAGGAGTCTGCTTTACCGTGAAGACCCATTTACAACCCACAGCCTTCTTTCCTGCTGGAAGCTGAACAAGCTCCCAAGTCTTATTCTTTTGAAGGGCAAGCAACTCTTCTTTCATTGCATCCTTCCATTTTGGATCTTGTTTAGCACACCTCCAATCTTTTGGAATAGGCACTGCTTGTAGTGATTCAATAAAGGTTCTATATGCAGGAGAGACAGTAGAGTATGAGACATACTTAGCATTGTCATGTTCAAATCCATAACGAGGAGCAGATTTTCCAGCATTGACTCTAGGCTCTCTACGTTGTGCAAGAGACAATTCTACATGCTCAAGTGTGGAAGGAACACTACCAATTAGGGTTGGTGTTTTAACTTGTTCAGGTTGTGGTTGTTCCCCTGATTCTTAGCCCGCCTTCGATAATACACTATGGGTTGCTTCTCTTGGTTGTCATTCACCTTCTCCCCTGCTTCTCATTCAACTTCTCCCCCTGTTTCTCAGTCACCTTTTCTCCAGTGGGGCACGGGATAGTCCCAACGACTACAACTTTGTCATCCTCTGTCTCCTCTTGACTGTCCTGAGTGTTAATACTTGGATCATCATGACCCCTACTCTCAACTTCTGAGACCCCACTAGCTACATCTCTTGAACCACTATTAGTGTGCAAATCATCATCTACATCACCATTCTCACTTACAGGGCACGGAATTGTCCCAACAACCACCCTTTCATGAGGTACACCATCATCTTACCCATTACCATTTTCATTCTCCCCCTCTCTACTGTCACTCTCAATGACTGAAGAGAACGCCTCCAAGAATGGATCAAGATCACCCTTCTTTGTGTAGTATGGTTCTTCCTCATGAAATGTTACATCCATACTCACAAACAATATTTTTCCAATGGGGTCCCAACACTTGTATCCATTTTGTGTAGATGAATAGCCAACAAAAATACATTTCACCGCTTGTGGATCTAATTTTCCCACTGAAGGCCTATCATCTTTGACGAAACAAACACAACCAAATACCTTAGGAGGCACCTTAAATTCTTGTCTTCCCAATAAGAGCTCCTCAGGTGACTTCATGCCAAGTATCCTAGATGGCATGCGATTGATGAGATATGCTGCTGTCATCACAGCCTCACTCCAGAGATATTTAGGCACATTCATCTGAAACATCAGTGACCTTGCAACCTCCAACAAATGCCGGTTTTTTCTCTCAGCTACACCATTTTATGGTGGAGTACCAGGACAAGTGGTTTGATGTATAATCCCATGATCTGAAGTGTATGGCCCAAGCTCATTGTTCACATACTCTTTCCCATTGTCAGTACGAATGATCCGAACCTTTGCATTAAATTGAGTTGTGACCAGATTATGAAAATCTTGAAAGCATCGAAGAACTTCATTCTTACCCTTAAGCATATAGATCCATGTCATACGGGTATAGCAATCAATAAATGTAGCAAATCCCTTGAATCCACTCACAGATGTCACGGAACAAGGACCCCACACATCAGAGAGTATCAGCATAAATGGTTCACAGCTACGAAGACCAATGTTAGGGTAAACTGATCTTGTATGCTTACCCAGTTCACATGCATCACACAGAAGTTTACTTCTGTCCAAGGCATCAGGATACAATCTCCTCAAGCTTTCAAAAGGCACATGACTCAATCGACGATGAAGCAGTGAGACTTTCCTCTCATGTCCACTAAAGGTAGTTGTAAGTGCTGACTTCTCATGGTTGACAAACCACAACCCATTACGTCTGACTCCAGTCCCAATCACTGTCCCTGTACTCTTCTCCTGAAGGATACAAGAATTTTCGTCAAAAGTAACGCTGCACTTGAGCTGATCAACCATGGAGCTAAGAGAGAGAAGATTAACTGGGAAGGACGGAACATGCAGAATAGACGATAGACAAAGGGATGGAGTACACTCTAAGGACCCTATCCCATGGATAGGTTGGGAGGTACCATCAGCAGTCTAAACTGTTTCAGAGTGGGTATATGGAGTGTATGTTTTAAACAAGTTGGACATGCCTGTTACATGCCTGGATGCTCTTGAGTCTATAATCCATTCTGTATTATGCCCTTGTGAAAATGCAAGAGCTTGTGCCTGAATACCTTCGCCCAAGTGGGCGTAGTTAGTGAAGTTACCAAAGACATCCGTAACATCAACTGAATAAGTAGCAACATCCTTATCTTTCATCAATCAAAATTCCTCCTCTTAGCCAACACCTCAGCCTTCAAGATCTGCAGTCTCAATTCTATCTCTGCCTTCTGAGCACTCAACACTTTCAATTCCACCTTTGCTTTCATTTCCTCTATACTCATCTTCATCCCCACCCGTTAGACAAACACACGAACCAGGCTCCCTTGCCCGGAATCGGTTGTCAGGCGACAAACACACGAACCAGACTCCCTTGCCCGAAATCGGTTGTCAGACGGTGCAAAACACGCCAATAGAGTAGCACAGCTTCACCTTTTCTTTCCCCTTCTTTCTTCCTCGAGCAACAATTCACGCAAATGTACTGCTGCAGCTCAAGCAATAACCACGCACCAGCACTGCACAGCAGCTCAATCTCCTCCTTGTACCAGCTCCTAGCCCCACTCGCCATAGGCTAGTAACAGCAGACACTGCAGCTCACGCACAAACACTAATCCAATTCCAATCTGCAGCTCACACAAACAGCACCAATCGAAGCTCACGCACAGCAGATCCTGCCAGCAGCATGTCTCAGCACCGCGGCCACCTTCCCACGCAGCCGCTGGCCCGTGCGCACAGCAGCACCGCCCGCAGGCTGCAGCGTCCCGCGGGCCACCCCGCGCGCTGCGCGTCTCGCGTAGTCCACGGCGCCTTGGGCCCTCGCACGCCCGCAGCAGCGCCGTCGGGCCCACGCCAGGCCTCAGCGCCTCGCGCCCGCCGCGCGGAGCCTCGTCGCCGCTCGTGCTTGCGCCCGCGCGCCGCTGCCGGTCACCACCGAGGCGCTCGGCCGCCGCCGCCCGCAGCGGCCGCCTCACGCGCCGCGCTGCCCGTGCTGGCCGCAGCAGCCGTCTCGCGCGCCCGCGCCGCCCGTGCTGGCCGCAGCGCCTCGCGCCCGAGCTCCGGCGCCTGGTTAATCACGGCAGCGGCGACGCCGGCGGCAGGATTCCCTAACTTAGCTCTGTATAGCATGTTGTTTTGGGGGAAATTCTTCTGGCTGGGTTAACTCTTCCCACAACCCATCTCTTCTCTTTTTATCTCTTTCACTTTGCACAATGGTCTATATACATTTAAGGATTATAACAATACACCAACAATTAAGTGTGATTGGCAGGATTTACCATATGAATCTAGTGAGAGTTTGAGGATTCTGTTCTGATGGTCCACACAGGATATTGATTTCAGAATATGTGGAGAATGGCTCATTGGAAAAAACCTTATTTAGTGTCGATGGCTCAGAAATCTTGAATGGAAGCAAAGATTTCATATCGCCTTAGGCGTGGCAAGAGGATTGGCATACCTTCATCACGAGTGCTTAGAGTGGGTCTATCACTGCGATGTCAAGCCTGAAAATATACTGCTGGATGAGAACATGGAGCCAAAGATCGCTGACTTTAGCCTCGCGAAGCTCTTGAACAGAGGTGGATCAAATATAAATGTTTCTCGGATCCAAAGAACTAGAGGTTATTTAGCTCCTGAATGGGTTTCTAGTCTCCCGATAACCGCAAAGGTCGATGTTTACAGCTTTGGTGTGGTGCTACTGGAACTACTAAATGGAGCCCGTATTTCAGACATGGAAAAGAATGAGGATGAGGAGTTGGAGATGGTCTTTGGAAGGATAGTCAGGATGCTTAAAGAGAATCTGAAGTTTGATGGCACTGAACAATCTTGGATCTCCCAGTTTATTGACGCTAGACTGAAAGGTGAGCTCAACTATATGCAAGCAAGAACAATGATGAAGCTGGCTGTTTCCTGCCTGGAGGAAGATAGAAGCAGAAGACCTACCATGGAAAATGTGGTGCAGAAGCTTGTTTCAGTTGATGAAGTTACTAGCACAATTGGAGGGGGAGGAGCTGTTTAAAAGCCTGCATCCATATGATTATCTGTACTAAGGGCCATGTAGATATCATATCAATAAAATGCTACTAGTAACATTTCTGCAATATGGACGCTGTATTTTGCTGTAACTTTCACAGTAGAGCAGGAAAAAAAAAGAACTGCACCAACAATAGCATGAGCTACTCTCATGGGTGTAGCCGTGCAGGGTGTGCTTGGTAAAAAGCATTGTATATTCCATATTCACTCAAATGCAATCGAGTGTCTTTGAAATGCAGTGCCATGCTTATTCAGGGAGAGATTTAAGGCAAACATCTACCTTTCTATGTACTAGATGAATGCTGAAACAAGTTGATCAGTCCATAGGAATAACAAAAATGGTTAAACGATTGCCTAGAAAAGATTGAAAACTACAACAATGGTAACGAGGTAACATTGCAATTGGATTGCCGATAGGCTATATTTTAGCTACACTAAAAACCTCATGCATCACAGAATCTCAGATACACAGCCAAAAGATGCGGAGACAGAAAAGCATCACAGATGCATAAATGGTCCGGTTAGTATAGCAGCATGAAAACATCGCCTGCCATTACCAATTCAGTTGGCACATTACAAGAACGCGCATCGATTCAGCAAAGAAGGCCTGCTGCTAGTGTACTCATACCTGTGTGGTGTGATTGGGAGTGAATGGGCGATCCATCCGCGCCGGCGCACCACTGGGAGCAGCAGAGGCCGGCGGCTCCCTACTCCGGCCGCCCCATCCTCGATGAGCACCGTCGGCACGCGACCGGGCGGCAATTAGCTGCAGACTAAGGCACCTACTCCGCCTCCGCTGTCCCCGACCACCTCCGGTCCTCCGCCGGCAGCCGAGGCCTCCGACCGGTTTGGCTACCTGCGTGCGTGGAGCAGGCCGCGGAAGCGGCACAACGGCCCACTGGGTGCTGATCGCTAGGCCGCATGCTTGGGCTGAAACCGTCCGGATGGCGCTGAGCGCTGGGCCGCATTCTTGGGCCTAGCCGTGCAGCCATTGGAAGTGTACACAGCGCTGCAACATCCCCTTTTTTAAAGGAAAATAAACCGTATCTTCCCTCCAGAGTCCACAGAGTGTTTTTCTATTTCTTTTTTGCATAAAGGAATTATCAGTTCCGTCGAGCGAAATATTCACCACAGCCCACAGCCCACATATGTAACCACAAGATGCTCTGAAGGTCACGAAGGCATGAAGCCTGACACAAGATTGCAAGCTTAACCTTTTCTGAATCAGAACAAGAATTGCAGTCAGGTTACACGGTGCTACACAGTAAAACTTAAACTAGACGTGCGGCAGGCATATCAATGTCCCAATAGGCCAATACAGCTGCTAGGTGAAAAAGACATAAGAAGTTGACACGAGCACACGGTAGGTGATAGCATTGATCTATGGCTCATCTTCACGCGTCTCGGGAGCGGGCCTCGGCTCATACTCATCTGGTGAAATGGGATTGCAGGCTAGTGCCCTGGAGATCCATGGCATGTAGGCTCCCTCATGGCACAAGTTCTGCAAAAACTACGAATATTTTTTTAAAAACATAGTTGAATTCAGAATGCTGCCTACTGTCCGGACATTCATCTGAAAGAACGATGCACTGGGCAATATCTGATGCGATGCAAGAAATTAAGTATCCGTTCTCCTTTTAAGTTTGCAGAAAAATGGAGGCCATTTATGAAAGGATTAGTGCTGATAATGAACTTTGCTCCCCCTTACACAACATGCAAACCAACATCTTTGCAGGCCTTTTCTTTCAGCGGAAAATTACTGCATCATTCAACAGGAAATGGAACTGTATTTTCACTAATTGGTTGAAATAATCTTTATTAGATTTTGGTATCTTGAAAAGAAAACCAATGCTTGTGGGTCATTTTGGAATTTGGATTCATAAGTTCTCACCTCCACCAGCACAGACCAGCACTGACAAATAAATAGTAAATAGGGTGGTTAACATAGATTACCTCCAACCAAAAGAAGAATTTTCTCAGTAGGCTCAGTCTCTCATCACAGCTAGCGGAGTTTATTTGTACAGCTAGATCTGCATGGTTAACCAAAGATTAGTATTACTTGAAAAGTAGTACACGGCATTTTATCAATTAATTTCATGCACATATAAAATCATAATATAGAATTTTGCATTGGAGCACTGAAACTGCAGATCAGCATGATTAAGATTAACCAAAGATCAGTCACTTGAAAAGTACTACAATGCACTCTATCAACTGATTTCATGCCAGATAGTAACTCGCAAACTACATTTTTGCATCACGGCATTGCACTTCTGGTAGCAATTCTATAAGCCGAGATTGGAATTCAACTATTTCTTTCATAGCTCTAGCTTCAAAACTTATTCATTTGGTCAAAGCTATAGGATGAGAGCAATATCTCTTGGTTACTGCAAATCAACCATATAATGAACAACTGGCTAAATGCTTGTCAACAGCTTGAAAAAAAAATCCTTGAATCTGCCATTTTCCCTTTCAAAATCTCCACCTGGAAACTTAATTAACACCGTGAGGCTAAAAGAAACTGCCATACAGACTTAGCAATCACCTGGGTAATGATCGAGATATGACAGCCCAATTGCCCCTGTAACGTAGCGCTTTGATGCACTTCGCAAGTGTCTTTGTCTGCTCACAGGCTTCCGGTCAGTGGCTTTTCTCCAAAGCTCTTCGTATTCCTTTTGATCATATGGCTGACTTAAAACAGTGTTGAGCTTTTCATCAAATGTAGAGGACCCACTGCAGCTAATAGCAAGAGGTGCTGCTTGTTCATCTTCACATGCCTGGGCCCAAAACGAAGCTTTAAAACAACGGCAGCATTATGCAAAGAGAACCAGAAATTATGCAAAAGAAACTTACATTTGAACCCAATGGTTCAGTGTAAACTACAAGTCCACGCTCATCTGTGCAGATAACATCCTGACCATCAATGCCATGTGAAGAAGGTCCATCCATTTCAAGCTCAGCTGCAATTTTATTACCCTGTGTAAGCCCATATTCATATCCATACATAGTGTTGTCTTCCTCCATGTTTTCAAGTGGAGACATCAAAGGCTCTAATTCATTTGTAGAACTGCCAGTCCTCAATTCATCATAGTCAGCAGGCATTTCTTCTTCTCGCTCGTATACAATGGTGACACCTGGTTCTGGCTCAATAACCATGAAACCATCTTTGAATTTCACAAGGCTAAGAAATAACTCATAAGATTCATCTGCTGCCGGGGTCTTCTTCTGCTTCACACTTGATCTCTTTGTTGATAAGGAGCGATCCACAGCTCCACTGGCGTTGACTGCTTTTACATCAGGTCGTTTGCCATTTGGAACACCCCAACTTCTATGCAGTGAACCACTGGGAAAACTTCGGCCATTTTTGGCCATTGTGTTCCCATAGGACGTATCATCCTCCTCATACCGTACGGAAACAGGCATGCCATGGTCCCCGTTTGGCACATCTAGGACATAGGTATTCCCATCTTTGCTCAAATGTTCCAGGAAAAGTTTATAACTCGGATCCATTTCTGAAGCATGTTTACTAAGCAGACCACCAAACAACTTTCCCTTCTTGCAAGATGATCCGTTGGCTGTTTTCTTGGTCTTCATAGGCAGATTCTTTCAAGATTCAAGATGGATTAAACTTACTAGCTCCAAAGACATTCATCAGTGACTGCAAGAAAATTAACAGATTCAGCGGGCAACAATCAGGCAATTCGTGCATGCAACCTATGGAGACATAACAATGATAGCCAACAACATCAGGAAACCTAACAAATGATAAGGTGTCACCAAATTCAGAATGTGAACCTCAATATATCATATCTGGCATACTAGTATACTTGGACACCCTGTTATAGGGGTGGGGCATTCCATTAGTACGGGAAATACAGTCTTGTTATTCTGGTGTATTAACTTCAGGTATGGTAAATGGAAATCGATTTGACCACATATATAAATATATAAAAAAGAACCTAATTAACCGCTTGGTTTAGGTTAGGATATTTTGCATGAATTGAATTTCTAGACCCGTGGATTTCTGTACATTTCGCTATGGAATAAGAAATTTTCGGGTTTTTTTAACCCACATTTTGCTTCACGCCATGCGCTCAACAGGTAGCAGACTAGCTATCTACAGGAAATGCAGATCAGAACCTCAACGGGAAAATTGAAAGACAAAATGCATTCCATTCTGGGCGATGGAAGAATGCGGCACCTGTTTGCCTGCCGCCAGGGCAGGGGAACAGCGGCGCGGCCGCACGGCCCTGCGGCCGAGGAAGCGGCGGCGTCGGGCGAGGTGAAAGGCCGGGTGGAGAACCAGCTACGGCATTGCAGGAGCGAGCGAGGGGCGGGGAGGTGGCGTCGTTGGCGAGGCTGAGGGGGGCGGCGTGGGCGAGGGTCGGTCGTCGGCGTGCGGCCTGAGGCGGGTCTGGTCTGGGGCACACTGGAACACTGCTGGATCGTGGAGCAAATGGCATTTGTGCCATTTTCTGCTTTGTTGGTTTGGTTTATCGACCGTCTCCAACGTATTATTTCTCTCACACAGTACTATTAAATCAGCTGAAAATCAATAGACTTTTCAGCTCAGCCTTGCCCAGCAGATTATTTCTCTCATATAACACTATTAAATCAGTCGCCCTCCTATGCAGTGTCGGCGACGATGACGAGGTGGCCCCTGCAGCTTTCCTCCGTGGCGTCGCCCTCCTTTGTGGCGGCGGCGAGGTGGCCCCTACAACCCTCTTATGGGGCGTCAGCGATGACGGCGAGGTCTCCGATGGGTTATGACGAGATACGTGCTGGATTAGCAATGATGAGCTAGCCAGAATCAGTCAAAATCAATAAATTTTTCAGCTTAGTCATACCAAGATTTTTCGACCGTAGGAAGCACACGACTATTAGTTGCACAGGGCACGGCAAAATGCGTTTCACGAGTCAAGGCATCTCGAATTCTCGATTTAAAACTTAAAAGGGCAAATCCTTCTACCCTTTTACTAGCACAGCGTCCGTGCGTTATTACAGTCAATACATATGGAAAATATGTATGTTTATTGTAATGGGATTAGCCTTGGTGCGCACCCTCGCCCTCTGCGCCCGCTCCTTCCCCTGCCGTGCATGGGAGTAGCCCCATGTCGACAAATCTGCCGGCGCCCCCTTCCGCCCGCCACAAATGAGCTTCCGGCATAGGCTCACGCTCGCAGCCTCCACCAGGCAGGCGGTAGGCACCGTCGTCCTACTCGTCCTCGTGCTCCTACGCCTTTGGGGCGGCAACCGCAGCCGTGGGAGAGCGTGGAAGGTGGCGGATCCTGCGTGGGTGGTCTAGCTCCACCACGCGGTCCACCTCAGGTTCCTCTGCCTCTGCACCGCGGCAATTGCCGCGATCTTCTTTCCCTGTGCAGCGAGTAGGTAACGACGGCGAGGCAGCACTAGGCCCTCCTATGTAGTGTCGGCGACGATGGCGAGGTGGCCCCTGCAGCTTTCCTCCGTGGCGTCGCCCTCCTTTGTGGCGGCGGCGAGGTGGCCCCTACAACCCTCTTGTGGGGCGTCAGCGATGACGGCGAGGTCTCCGATGGGTTATGACGAGATACGTGCTGGATTAGCAATGATGAGCTAGCCAGACCATCGTGCCGACCCGTCACTACAAAAATGCTATAGTGTTGGGCCTGGACCGGCAATTCGGCACGATGGTCCGGCCTGGCACGAGAAAGTCATTGGGCTTGATAGTGTTGGGCCTAGCCGGATTAGGCCAAATCGGGCTAGTGCCGTGTTGGATTCATATAGGATAAGATCTAGCGTAGTTGATGGGTTCTTATATATACGTTCGAGACCTACCTATCAATGATACAAGTTGGATTAAACCAAAAATTTGAGAAAAAACACTATATGCTTCCGTAATAAAAATACAGATATTTTTTGTTTAATTGCTTTATGTCTACTATGTCAGACTACTGCAGAAACCATTAACCTAAGTGGCGCGAAAACCTCATCCGCGCCGGTGCCGACGCCGCTTCCCTTTTGCCGATGCCAATAAGGGGGTCATTCTGAGCGGTTATTTAACCGCTTCCAATGACTTCTTAAACGTGCCGGTGTGCTGCGCACCGCTTAGAATGACTTCTTATTCGAATCGGTTTGTTTAGAGCCGGATCGTTTGACTACGTATACTAATCGGTTCGTTAAGCGCCGCGTAGTTTTATTAACCTATTGCTACCGGTTTAGTTAACGCTGGTTAGGATGATAGCACGCACGTTTAAAAAAAACGCGTTCGTTTCAGTCATTTGATCTCAAATGAATACTAGCTAGTTATATATGGATTGTTATGAACGAATTGCACACACAATAGATTCACATTCAACAGAATGTGAGCGTGTACGTGCTAGACGTTCATAACAAACACAGAATCTAGCTGGGTACCCATTCAAGATCAATATAATTCAGTTAATCACTTAACAGTTCATAACTAGATCGAGATTCATCAAGAGTTCACTAGGTAGCACTTTGACTTCATCACTAGATAGTCTAATTTACATATACATAGTAGTGCAGATATAACACAAATTGAATAGGCAGTTCATCTCACATAACTAGGTAGTGGTAAGCATAATTAAGGAACGACAGTGCATAGCTAAATGGACCAAAATGGGCAATTCGTTCATAATGACAACAGAATGTAATCCCACGGCTCTTACATCGCCGGATTACACCGCTATTGCAGTTGTGGAGCTCATCTCGGCGCCACCGTCGTCGCTACCATCTCGGCGGAGGTCATAGTCGAAGGGGATGTCGGTGTTCTACCGTCGATCCTACCGAGAGGTATCCCAAGGTAGTAAGTTTCAGGTGTTGTGTCGCCAAGATCAGGAACTCAATGGTAAACGTAGAACACAAGAGACAAATTTATACAGGTTCGGGCCGCCAGATAAGCGGACCCTACGTCCTGTTTTGGGTAGTATAATGCGCCCTGCGCTATGGTGTCTGAGGTATGAACCTCATGTTCTATGGTCTTCTATGTTCCACCGATCTAGGCACCCCTGCCTTCCTTTATATACCCCAGGGGGCGGGGAACTAGTCGGTTACAATGTTGGAGTCCTAGTAGGATTACAGAGTAGAGTCCTAGTAGGAATCCGACTTCTTTCTTCCTTCCTTCGAGTGGTTTCTCTATGGGTACCGGGGTTCCATACCCAACAGGGGAGGCAGCAGCGCATGGTGGAGAAGTCGCGGACCAGATCCGCAAAAGCACGGGCCAGATCCGTAGGCAAGGCCGCCTCTACGGCTGCGGATCTAGCCCGTGCCTCCAGCGCGGCTTGCCGCTGCAGGACGGAGGCGACCCGATCCACGGCGGCGAGGACGGCGGAGGCCACTACTTTCCACGACTTCGCTGCGGATCCGGTGGCGGCAGCGGCGAAGGAGCGGAGTAAGGCCTCCCGCGTCGTCGAGGCCACCGCAGCGCGAGCGATGAAGTTGGCGACGTGGCTTACTGCGGCCGCTTGAGCTGCCGCAGTCTTGGCCCTTGCGTTGAGGGTGGACGCCATGCGGAGAACGAGGAGGACACGACGGAGCTACACTACAGCAGTGGACGCGGCGGGGCTACTGTGCGTGGACGCGCGGGCGGAGTGGATAGGGATAGAGATAAGGTTTGCTTGTCGAAAAGGTGCAACTTATTTATACCCGCGCCTCATTCTAAGCGGCGTGTATTGGGCCACTTAGGATGATGGCCTCATTCTAAGCTGCGTAAAATGAGCCGCTTAGAATGAAGGACTTATTCTAAGCGGTCTAGTTTACGTCGCTTAGAATAAGAAATATAAAGTTAAAAAAATAAAACAGAAGATGAAGCAAAGAAGAAAATAGAACTGCTATATATTGTTCGTTGTCCTCCATACCAAATTACAGAAACATATTAAAAGAAACTACGGATCTATGGATCTAGCCTGGGGAGTGGACGAGGCGGCTGCAGTTCAGGCGGATCTAGTACTCATGGATCTAGTACTCAAATGAATCAAATGTCAAAATGAAGCATAGTTAGATGTACATCAACATCTCTATTTTTGGTTTGTGAAAATGGACCTGCTTAATTATTACATTTTAGGAAACAAATTAAGAACAGTGCAACAATATGCAAGCCGAAATTTACATTCCAGGCCAGATATGAAGAATAACAAACACAATATATAAATTACCAAATTAAATTGTCCTAATTAATTCATGAACAATCAACATTATTGAGTTAGAATTGTCTTGGCTCAACAGGAATAATGCATGACACAATATAATAAAGCACTCTTCTATTCTAATTCCATGCACACTCTCTCGCTATTCGCTTGAGCAAACTTGCAAAGCTTCTTCTCAGAAATCAACAACAACAATATGATCATCATGGTTAATCATGTCCGAGATTCTATCGGCCATCCTCCATAGCCTTACCTTGTACCTGACAAGGAACTCCAGGGTGCTCAGCTTTTGCTTGACATTCATATGTGACTGCAAGGTGACGAGAACCTGCTCCAAGCAAGGTGTCGAGAACTTTGAATCCAACTGCAGCAGATGAGCAAACTTAATTAGGTATGCTTGCTATGCACCAAACAAAACTAGAAGCGGAATGCATTGCTATATGCACAGAAGCTAAGCTGTATGACAACACTCATGTTCTTGAAGTTGTTCTTTTGGCACATCGTAGTAAACATGCCGCTATGGATCTTGAACCTACGAAGCTTCGAGCGTCAGTTGAAGAATTCAATGAGGTCAATCTCTGGGAATGGATGTTGCCCACGGAGTGCTAGTCCAGCTTCGAGAGCTTTCCCATCTCGACCAGCTCTCCTTGGGTGGCGTCTAGTGGAGCTGGGCCGCCTTCAGCTTACTCGTGCAGTGAGCGATTGAGATGATGCACCTGGTGATGAAGGTTCATTTCTATAGTGATTATTTATATGATTACGAGTTCTATCCATTCCCAAAGATCGTCCTCGTCGAATTCTTCCACAGCCATCCGAAGCTTCGTAAGTTCGAGATCCACTACAACATGTTTGCTGCAATGTGTCAAAAGAACATCTTAAAAACATGAGTGCTATCATACAACTTAGCTTCTATGGATTGCAATGCATTCTAGTTTGCCTACTTTTATTTTGTGCACAGCAAGCATACCTAATTAAATTTGTTGATGGTGCCAATATAATCCATGCAGTTGGATTCAAGGTTGTTGATACCTTGCTTTGGGCAGGTTCTGGTCACCTTGCAGTCACCTCTGAATGTCGAGCAGAAGCTAAGCACCCAAGAGTTACTTGTCAGGTACAACGTGAGGCTGCAGAGGATGACCATTTGGATCTAGGACACGATTCACCATGACAATCAGGCTGTTGCTGATAATTTCTTTGAGGAGATTAACAAATTTGCCCATGTGAGTAGTGGTATAATGTTCATGGAATTAGAATAGAAGAGTGCTTTATTATATGTGCCATGCATTATTTTTTTCAACAATTATGATGAGTTGTTAGCTGGTGAGCCAATGCAATTCTGACTCAATAATGTTGTTTGTTCATTAATTTATTAGGATAATTTTATTCCATAATTTATATATTGTGTTTGTTATAAATCTTATCTAGCTTGGAATGTAAATTTCATGCTTGCAAACTGCTGCACTATTTTGTTTCCTGAGATGTAATAATTAAGCATCTATATTTTCATCAAAAAAAATAGTAGCTCCCTACATCGTTGTATGTCTAACTGTGCTTCATTGTATATTTGATTTGTTTGGGTACTAGATCCATGCATGTTGGATATATAGAGAAATTATGTTGGATATATAATTGGTTGGAATGCATGTTGGATGGACTCTAAGCTGCAGGACTTGATATATAAGGTGTATGGTGACAACCGATTCACAACTAAAAATAGTAAAAGGGAGAGCACTAATTGGTGCGGTCTTCGGCCTCTCTCGTCATTAAATTGGGCCACCCGAACCATTCTTTCTGATTCTATTCAAGAGGCGGAAGTACCGTCCATTTAGAGTCACATCCCAGTAGTAGTGCCCCAGTATGCTCACTCATCTTCTTCACACTGTCCGCAGAGCAAACAACACTCTGTCGCTGCTTGCCACGCGGTGACGCCAATCGTAGTCATATCACAAGAAAAACCATCTCAAGGTGAAAATCCATGAGTTTTGCCAGAACGAACAACCCCGATAGATTTGTACATGAGCTAGCCGCACCAACAGTTGTTTAGTCGATCGACCTCGCTCCCACGAATCCACCTCCTAGGCCGGCCGAGCGCGGCACAGCCAGTGCCTCTAAACCCTTTTGATTCCCTGTCCCCTTCCTTCTAGCCCCGGCTGCCTCCAACTTCTGTGGCTGTATAGCGGAGGCGCCCGCGCCTTCTCATGGTTGGCAGCTAGGCAGAGGACTTAACGCAACAACCGTGTAGTACAGTACCATATCCATCTTTGCTGCGTCACGGTAGCACACAACCATCTAACTAGTAGGAGGCAGGGAAGCAATAACAATTCTAGTTGCTTTTCTTCATGTTTCTGTTGTGTTCTTTATCTTAGCTTTGTGTTGCTTCCTAGAAGTTTCATTTGCGTGTTGGCAGGTGCTTGGGTGGGGAGAAAGAGGATGGACGGGGAGCTTGGCCGATGATGGCTAGCCATTGGCCGGTGATGATGTACCGTACGTCCATAGGCGTGTGGGAGTGTGGGGCGACCAACTGTGAGAAATCAATGCGGGGCTTTGGGGATTGGGGTGATGGAGCAGAGCCAACAGCTCGGAACTGTTCTTGGAAGCAGTAGCTGACTATTGATCGATGACCTTCCAGTTTGGTAGTTTTTTATGATGAGTTATCGCAAGCTATTTGCAAGATATGCATATAGCTTGATTGCCTGAGTAATGATCGATTTAGATTGTAACTACTACTATCTTGCTCAGGCCAGCAACGACAGTGCCACTTATATTATTACTACTAAGTATATATACTACCCTCTTTGTCTAACATTTGCTCAATGAACCCCTACTAAGGTCAGATCTATCGGGCACAAGAACCAGTGAGCGCCGCACCGCCGCCTCGCCCGCCATCCCCCATCCCCCATCCTGGCCACGGGACCGATGACGGAGACGATGTCCGATTGTCCTCACAGTAGCAGCAGGACGCTGTCGCTGCGGGGCCTGGCGATGCCGTCGTCCTATGTACGCTTGGTTTGAATTCTAATTTGATGGTACGATCTGAACCCGAGATGAGA
Organism: Urochloa ruziziensis; assembly: GCA_015476505.1. Taxonomy (NCBI): domain Eukaryota; kingdom Viridiplantae; phylum Streptophyta; class Magnoliopsida; order Poales; family Poaceae; genus Urochloa; species Urochloa ruziziensis. The sequence continues at coordinate 12,262,190 of CM027126.1, read as the reverse complement.
ATAACGATCATTAATTATTCGTAGGGGTGTGTTGGATAGGAGAATGATTCTGCTGTGGAAAAACAGGATGCCACAAAAGCTTAAAGTTTTTATCTGGCAAGCAACAAAGGGGAGGCTACCTACCGGGGTGGCGATGAAAAGATGAATTGGAAAGGGAATTGGAATTGTATTCTGTGGTGTTCTAGAAATTGGTGATCATGTTCTTTTCCAGTGTGTCTTGACAAAGTTTGTGTGGGAGAAGCTCTTGGGTGGAGTAGGATAGCGAGATCTTTTGTTGATTTCCTAGAGTTCTGGCTCCCTATAGGAGATCCTGGGTACAATTTGAAACTCTTTGCTTTTGCAATTTTGGGATTGGCATTATGGACAAGTAGAAATAAAATGGCAACTGAAAAAGTGTTTCTTCGCACCCTGATGGGTATATTGATGAAAGCTGGTAACATGCTGCGGCGATGGTCCATCCTCTTAAAGCATGATGATCGATGCGAACTGGAAAGATGGAGAGAGATGAGATGACAAGTTGGGGTAACAACTTCAAGAATAAGGTGGGTGGACGTGAACAAGACGAGAGCTTCTTGCGAGGGCTCTTTAGCCTATGTCTTTGTATCTGTCATGTACCTCTGTGAGAGATGTGAGTCTTGTCTAGACTTCTAGGGCCTTCAATGCTATGAAATGTGTGTCGTTGTGTGGTATATGTGGCGAGTTCAGCCAGCTACATTGTAAAACTCTTATTCGCTTTCTATAAAAGCAGGAAAACTCTCCATCGAAAAAATAATGAACGTTTGCAACGGCCTTCTGGCTGAGCGCCGCCCACGGGTAAGTTCACGGCCAACGCGTGACTGACCGAAAAGAAAAAAGAGCGTTGTAGATTGCGTGTTGGATTATTCTTGATGGTTTGAAATGGGGTCTATTAAGATCTGTTTCTTTGGATGGGCAAATGCTTGATCTGGACAATTGACCTAGAGATCCACTAGAGAGACCAACTGCTTCATTTGAACCTGTCGGTATCAGGGTCGTATGATGTTGGCTGGATGTTGTCACATCCCAAGTCCACCAACATGTTAAATAAGTGATCAAGGTTACATAATCATCATTTGAGCATTGACAAGCATCATAAGCACCTTGTTTGAATTAATTTTACAAGTATATTTGAGTGCATTTGTGATAGAACTTAAAATTTTGTTTTGCAATATGGCTTGCTGGTATTTTATTCAAATACTCCATGCCAAATGGTGATCTATTGAAGTTTGGCCAAATTTTTGGACTATGTTTGCTATGCCTAAAATTCGTAGAACGTTCAGTTTTGGCTCTTTTTCTTTTTTGTGTTGCGACCAAACGGTAGCAGATCTGGGGTTAATCAAGATCATAGATTGTTCTTGATATTTTTAGCTTTCTAACAAGTATTTATTGGAATTATTGGAGTTTTTGACCTCGAGAACACGGTTATTTAGGGGTTCAAACTTTGCAATTCAAATAAATTCAAAAAACCGTGGTGATGTGAAGTTTGTATAAAAAATGAGTATGCTCTTGTAACTATTGTGTTAATTTCTCTATTAATTTCCATGTTCAAATCTAGTTAAATAGCTCATAAATAATCCTTTGCTCCTAAAATCTTTATTCCAATTTTGTTGGCTTCCCTTGAGGCCTACTATAATCAGATCTAAAGTTGTCACTCTTAGTTTGTGCATCTCTGACACGAGTTTAGCCTATTTCTTGCATTTTGGGGCTGAAATCTTGTTAAACGCTTAGTAATTAGTAGAAAAATGATAAAGTGGTGAAACCACTTTTGTTGACCTTTTGTTTCAGTAAAGAATCCAGGAAAAATGCCTTCTCTGTTTTTATAGGAGATGTAAATGCTTTTTATGATTTAAGTTGGTTACTAGTGCTTTATATTATTTACTTTATTTCTCTGAAATAGAATAAGTTTTTATGGTGAATCCAACTCCTAAATTCTTGTCTCACATTACCCTGCTATGTGATTTTTTAGTTTGATTTACGCTCAGCTCTAAATTGTGTTTCAACTTTACGTTTTTGCTAGCGTTTTGTCGTTACTCGATAAATAGTTAATCTTATCGTTTTGCATGTTTACCGTGTTTAAGTTTGTTGGTGCTGGCCTTTGAGCTTTCCTTGTTACATGCATCACTTTTTTTCACTTCTTTCATGAACATTGCGCTCGTAGCATCATCACTAATGCATGCATGCATTTCATTCTTTAGTGAACAAAGCGCCGGAGAGCGAGACCGAAACTTTGTTCACTAAAGAATGAAATGCGTGCATGCACTAGTGATGATGCTACGAGTGCAATGTTCATGAAAGAAGTGATGCATGTAACAAGAAAAGCTCAAAGGCCAGCACCAACAAACTTAAACACGATAAACATGCAAAACGATAATATTAACTATTTACCAAGTAACTAACGACAAAGCGCTAGCAAGAACGTAAAGCTAGAAACACAACTTAGTGCTGAGCGTAAATCGCACTAAAAATCACACAGCAAGGGTGAGACAAGAATTTAGATTGTATTTAAGAGAAATAAAGTTAATGAGATAAAGCTCTAGTAACCAACCTAGATCATAAAAAGCATGTACAACTCCTATAAAAACAGAGAAGTCATTTTTTCCGGATTCTTTACTAAAACAAAAGATCAACAAAAGTGGTTTCATCACCTTATCATTTTTCTACTAATTACTAAGCCTTTAACAAGATTTCAGCCCAAAATGCAAGAAATAGGCCAAACTCATGTCAAAGATGCACAACGGTAGATATGATTATGGTATCTCAAGGAAGCCAACAAAATTGGAATCGAGATTTTAGGAGCAAAGGATTATTATGAGCTATTTAACTAGATTTGAACAAGGAAATTAATAGAGAAATAAACACAATAGTTACATGAGCATACCCATTTTTAATACAAACTTCACATCACCCCAGTCCAACAAAATTGGAATAACAATTTTTATATCTATATTTATACTAGATCTATGTTCTAGATGTTTGGGGTAATTAATGAACTGAAATTGCAACATGATGTTTAAAGGATCAGGCGTGGAGATTTACAGTGTAGAAAGCACTTCATCTGAATAGAATACCTAAATGTGTGCCTAATAGTAGTCTAGTAGACAATATAACCAAGGAACCTAGGTTACAAACTATCATATCATACTATTTGAACAAATAGGCCAGGAGCCTTATCCAAAATCTAGAAAGTTAAAATTGCACAACTGACATAGAAAGCTTCATATTGCTATTTTTAAACCACATCATTGTCAAATGAAATATATGGATGCAACAACAAGGATATAATAGCCTACAACAGTAACACTCCAGAACACCACTAGTAGAGAAACGACCTTTAGTCCCTGGTACGTTAGTCCCGGTTGTTCAAAATCCGGTACTAAAATGGTCACCAAGCCATTTAGTACCGGTTCTAAACATTAGAAGTCCGTAAAGACCATTTAGTACCGGATTGTAACACAAACCGATACTAAATGTCATCTTTTAGTACCGGCCAGCGTTACAAGTCGGTACTAAATAGCATCCGCAACATTTAGTACCAGGCAAAGGTTGTAACCTACTAAACCAGCAACGCTCCCCTCCCTTCTCTCCACTCTGCTTTTTATCTCTCTCTCGTCCCATCTCTCTTCTGCATCTCTCTTTTCTCTTCTCTCTTTCTTTCTTCCTTCACTTACCTTATCTCCTATCTTTCCACAGGAAGTCCAGGCGCCCAGGGCCGGCGGGGCGGCCGACGCGCGCCAGGGCAGGCACGGCCTGACGGGGCGGTGTGGCGGCGGGGCAGCGCGGCACGCGCTCGGGGCAGGTGGCCACGCGCGCAGGGTAGTGGGCAGCGGCCAGCCCCCTGTTCATTTTTTTTTTCATTTTCCAATTGAAGATGTAGTTTAGCTTTTCTCTCTTGAATCTCAGATTGGATCTTGAATATCAGATTGAATGTTGAGTAATCTCAACTTGAATGTGTAATCTAAAGGATGACTTTTCTGCTCTTTATCCCTTCTTTTCTTCTCTTAGATTTTTTTTCCACGGTCATGTATGTTCTTCTGTTCTTATTTGTTCTTCATCTTGAAGGATGAAGAACAGAGAAGAAGCCGATCATGGAAAGAAAAACGAGAGGAGAGAGAAGAGAGAAGCAGCAGGAAGCAACCTAATTTTTTTGCAAAAAATTATTTACTACCGGTTAGGTATATCGACCGGTACTAAACTACACCGTTTAGTACCAGTTTCAGAACCTGGTACTAAATGGTGGGTCATTTTAGTCTCGAATATTTGGTACCGGTTTCAAAACCGGTACTAAACCTGCCTTCCCAGCCGGTACTTATAGTTGTTTTTCTAACAGTGGTACTACACATGTATTCATGAATTGCCATTGCAGTTTTGGTAATAAATATAAAGCACAACTTAAAATTCTTTTATGAAATAGGATAATAGTAGAAGTTGCACTTTCCAGTCAGTTTGAAAACAAGTAGCAGCTACATTTTCAGAAGAATTTTAATACTACAAGTATCAAATCATTTTTTGGAACAATATCAGGACTACAAATAGCAGCTACATTTTCAGAACATTTGGTTTCTTGAACTATCTGCACATGTCAATAGTGCCAATTGATTTACTTGCTAAGCACTAAGCAAGCAATACAAGATAATTATCAGACCAAGAGAGGTGGGATCAATCAAAGAGCAGTGCGCTGGCCATGTAAGGATGAAAAAGATCATGCTGCCAACGGAAACTCCATGTCTCCAGTGCTCCACTGCTTTGGTGAAGTCGGTCGAGAAACTAAGAAAAATCCTTGGGAATTGACATAGCTGCAGGGGCCTCCGTGCATGGCTCCTCCTGAATCTGTCGCCACCAAATCCACCAGTAGTCAGGCCATTGCTAGATCAGCAATCCCACTCGAGAAATTAAGAAAAATCTTTGGGAATTGAATGGAGGTGGGGATTGTGGGGGCACGTAACCGAGTAGCCGTTTCCACATGTCCATAGCTAAATTGTGCAGCTGATTACGACCCGGGCTTAAGTGGTGGAGACTGGAGATCATTAAAGGCTACTTTTACAGAATTAAATGCGCAGAGAGAATTTGTTGGATCGATCGTGTGTGTTTCACCTGAAACATGGCAATGATGCAAGGCGGGTCGCCGCAGGGTGCGAGCATCCGCCGAACCTCCGGTGAATGGCTCGTAGTCCAGGAAGACGCTATCCCGGTGAACTCGGCGTGGGCAACATTGCAGTCGATCTGCAGGCGCCCTCCTTCCCCCACGCCGAGCCACCCGGGCAGCGCCCAGCGGTTAGAACGGCACCAACACCCTGGCCAGTGCCGCCATCAGCCGCTCCGGCGTGAAGAACAAGGACTCCGCCACCCTTTCTGTGCCGCCGCAGGGAACTAGGTGTGTAGACGAGCGGCGCGTGCATCTTGGGCACGGCGAGGTTGAGATCAGGGTTTACAATTTCGGAGGTCACCGGTAAAGACGGAATTCCAAGAATTTCATATGTTACTGTAGCATTTATTTTTATAAAAATTAATTAAATTTGCACTAAAAACAGATAATAGAATGGTATACCGGTATTTTTTTCCATTCCTGGAGGTCACCGGTAAAGACGGAATTCCAGGAATTTCGGAAAATTCTGGCCGGAATTGTGAACCTTGGTTGAGGTTTGACAGCCACAGCTCCCACCACAGCGTGTCATTGGTCAGCGCCACCAGCGTAGTCTCCACCACGTCAACCTTCTTCATCTGGATTGGGGTGGAGAGAAGGTGGACTCGCCGGATCGGATCGGAGGCGAAACCCTAGCTTTCGAGTTGCCGCGCGCAAAGGGGCAAGGAGGGGGTTGCGCAAGGAGAGGCAGTGGATCTGGAATTCTGGATGCAGGAGGGGAGCCAACGGTGGAGCAGGCATCGTGATACAGCGCGTGATGCAGGGGTGGAGGAGGAATCGGAGGGCGGGCGGGGTGCAGCAGAGAGCGAGCGACGGCTAATATCGCACCGCGACGAGGAGGCGAGGCGAAGCGCTAATTGTCACACTAAAAAACAGTCTTACTTTTGACCCTTTTATTTGTAGAGATTTTACTATGGATTTTGCAATCTCAGGCATACACAAGTACAAATAAGCAAGCAACTCCTATTAGCTTCTTCTACTGTTCGTCTTCCTCCCAACGCACAGCACACACACGCAGAGAAGCCTGCAACAGGATGTCGTGCTTAAGTGCTACAGCACTTGGAGTCGAGTACTAGAAGAACACCACACGCAAAGAAGGAGAAGGGAGCGTCCAAGGTCATGCTACCTCACTGCTAGCAACTTGGGAATAGAGGGAGCAGCAACAATGGCGGAAGAACAGCAGCCACGGGCGAAGGAACCTTGCCGCCGGTGACCTGCACGGTGAAGCACGGAGGGAGTAGAAGGGTTAAAGCATGTGTGTGAACTGAAGGGGGAAAGGTCCATCTGCAAGGAATAGATGGGGAAGCTCACTGGCGAGACGGAGTTGGGCTAGCAGAGAAGCTCGGTGGCGGCGGCAATGGAGGGCCGAGCTAGGGTTTGCAATGGGGCCGGCGGCTGGGTTAAATAGAAGAGGGTTTTCGTGTGTCCACGGCCACGGTGGCCAGTCTGGCAGCGAGGGCCTGGTCGACGCCACCCCTGCTGCCCAACCTTCAGGCGTGCTGCAGCGGGAGATGAGGAAGATGACGGTGACGAGTGGACCCACGATTTTTTTGAATTTATTTGAATTGCAAATTTGAACCCATAAATAACCATGTTCCCGAGGTCCAAAAATCCCAATAAATACTTGTTGCAAATCTAAAAACTTTAAGAACAATCTAAGATCTTGATCAACCCCAGATCTGCTACGGTTTGGTCGCAACACAAGAAAAAGTGCCAAAACTGAACGTTCTACGAATTTTTAGGCATAGCAAACATAGTCCAAAAATTTGGCCAAATTTTGAAGTTCATTCACAACTGCACTCAAATATGCATGAAAAATTAATTCAAATGGTGCTTATGATGCTTGTGAATGCTCAAATGATGATTACGCAACCTTGGTCACTTGTTTAACATGTTGGTAGACTTTGGGACGTGACAAATCCCCCCCCCCCCCCAGAAGAGAATCTCATCTCGAGATTCAAGTGATAAGAAAGGTAGAGGAAGGATGAGACAACAAGGAAATCATGATAAACCCCAAGTTTAGAGTAGGCCACATTCACCTAGACAAGATAGTTAGCCAAGAGATTCCACAAAAAGTAGAGTTGGTTGGTGAGGATCTATTTAGACCTTTTGGATTGTGATTGTGTACACATCTAAGAATGTAAGTAGAAGATTATTCATAAAGAGAGCATGGTGTGGTTAGGTACGTAGATTCTTACTCATTAGAGAAAAGTTTAGGATATTCTTCTCGCATCTTGTCTTCATGCTCCTATGTGGCTTCATCTTCGGAGTGATTACTCCATTGGATCGTGACGTTTCCCTTTCTCATTTTCCTCTCCGCATGATCAAAAATACCAATAGGGTACTCATCATAAGTAAGGCCTGGTTGAAGGTTAAGCATATGTACATCAACGACTTAGATTGGAATGCGAAGACATTTCTTGAGTTGAGAGACATGGAAAACATTATGAACGGCGGAGAGCGATGGAGGAAGATCCAATTGATAGGCCACGGTGCCAACCCTCTTGGTGATTTGGAAGGGTCCAACATACTGACGCACCAATTTTCCCTTGACTTGGAATTGGCAAACGCCTTTGAAACGAGAGACCTTGAGATACAGATGATCACTCAACCTGAAATATTATCCACGACGGCAACAATCGACATAATTCTTTTAGCGAGATTGGGCTATGCGAAGGTTCTCACGAATGAATCTCACTTGTTCTTCGGCTTCCATGACCAACTCCGGGCCAATTAAAGGCCTTTCCCTGGACTCAGACCATTAATAGGGGTTCTACACCTTCTCCCATAGAGAACTTCAAAAGGGGACATCTTGATACTTGATTGATAACTATTGTTGTAAGAAAACTCCGCGATGGGCAAACAAATTACCCACTTCTTTTCATAGATAAGGGCGCGAGCCCTCAACATGTCTTCCAAGAGTGGCGTGTGTGCGGGGAGGTTTCCAGAAGGGCTCCCGTTCTAGGGTTGACGTCAAGGCGGAGCGTGACGCATCATCTCGTGGGGCGGCAGCAGCATGAGATGAAGTGGCAGCAGCGCGAGACGACGGTGGGAGCACGAGCGGAGAAGAGAAACAGAGGAGCATGGTAGAGGGGATAAAGCTGATGTGTGGGTCCCACGCATCAGTGAGAGAGTCTAGGCCGAGGTTTGCTGGGCCAAAACGGGCTGGCGGCCTGCGGGCTGGTTGGGTTGCGCTGGCGTGGAAGTAGGAGGGGTAGGTTTAGACTTAGGTCACGTGGGCCGGGCTAGTTCGCGGGTTAGAGCCCAAGTTAGGTTAGGTTTTATCTTTTTCTTTTCTAATTTGATTTTGAGTTTGAAATACAATTCAAACTCAAAATCCACTCAAATAAATCCAAATAAATTCCAAATGTCCACACTAGCATACTTGCAACCTCAACAACCAAAATTATTTATTAATTATTTTCCTAGAATTTTGGGGAAGAAACAATGAAGACAATCTTATAGTTGGCTAATTTATAATCATGCCATGAAAAATTTTAAATTCCACATTTTTGCACAATGAACATTTCAGAAAACTCTAGGATGTTACAACTAACTCCAGGATCCCTTGTACATGTTTGGCAAATCCGTGTATGGAGCTCTAGAAAAGGCAGAGTTAAGGTGGGGAATGACTTTCTGAGCGGATTTTTTTTATGAGAGCTAGAGTAGCATGTTGCTAGTCAGAGGTTTTTTTTAAAGTAGTTGGAGGTTTTTCCCGAGAAAAAAAGGGAGGAGGGGGGAGTTGGAGGTTTCTTTTTTTATTCACGAAGGAGTACATGTGTAACGGATGGCACTAGTGAGTAATTATCCCTCAACTCCATGTTTATGTTTGTAACATTGGCTTTTGGAGCATCCCTTGAGGAGCTCTACGAAAAACATGGAGTTGGCCTCCAGCTCCAGGATTTTTTCAGATTTGGAGTTCCTGGAGTTGGACACGTTTGGCATGAAAAAATTGGAGCGGAGCTGAAAAAGTTGGAGTGGAGCTGTGCCAAACACGCAAGTCCAAGTTTTAGGGTAATTTCTCCTTCATGTGTCCATCCTCCGTTTCTAAACCCATGCTACTGCAAGTCCAAGTTTTCTCCTTATGTAGCCGTCACCTCCGGCAGGGTCGTCTACCGCTGCATCGGCCTCGCCGTGGTCATGGTGTGGTCTTGGCGTCCTGCTGCCGGCCGCTGTGGCGCACTGGTACCTGAGGCGTCATGCCGGCGATGGCAGCGGTGTGCGAGGGGTGCAGGGAGGAGCTGGACGCCACATCCAAGGTCACCTCCTGCATCACCAACTATGCTTTTGGTGGCCTCATCGTCGACGCCCTTTATTTTCAACGGGTCTGTTGACGCTTTTTCGGGGGCCAACACACGAAAGCGCTAGATCACGCGGGTGGCGAAAGACCGAATCAACTGATTGCTGCCAAGGGCGGTTACACCGCCCCTACAACCCAGTTAGACCGGTATTGGGGATTTTGCCTAGATCGATCATTCGAGAGGGTAACTACCACGCTTACATGATGGTGGACGGCAAGGTTTATGAGGAAACCAGCAAAGAGAAAACCAACGCACTTACGTGGCGAAGAACGACTAGTTTACGAGCAAACTAGCAAAGGCCGTCGAAGCTCACGCCCGGGAAGGACCCTGTCAGGGCGTGGACGTCGCCGGACGTGCCCTAGGTCGACCAACGAGCCTTAGGACGCCATCAATGGTCGTGGAGATCACGATGAACAGCAAGAGAGGTTGGAAAAGCTAGGGTTTGGAGATAAAAGTATAGATAATGTTTGGTTCGATTGGTTGTGTTTTTTCAATCGGCCGTGGCCCTTCATAAATATAGGGTGGGGAGGTCTTGCCCCTGTAGGAAGCTAATACAAATCTCGTGTCCAAATACAACTCCTAACTCGGATTTGACTGTCAAATCCAGTCTAACCACCCTAGGATCCCGGTCTAACCACCCCTGACATGCCAATACCGGTCTAACCGCTCCTGGATCCCGGTCTAACCTCTTCTGGCAGCTGTAGATCTTCCCGGCATCATATCTCCTTCATCTGGACTCTAAATTACGCGATCCACATATGCATTTCGATCGTCTCAACGAGAGGAAGATGATGGTGCAGTCCAATTCCACTTTTGAGAACTTTATCCAGGCCGGTCTAACCGCCCTAGGAACCCGGTCAAACCGTCATGCCCAGAATGACAGCAAAATCCATCCAGTGCCAATTTTGGTTGTGAACATATGCCCCCTGTTTCTTGGTGAAGCTTGCTTTGCCAAGAAATATTAATCTGAACCAAAGTTGTACAGGAACGATGACTAATACTTGTACATCGCCAATGTCTTGTTTTTCAAGGACGATAGCACCCATCGGCCATTTTGTTCGTTTCTGCCCAATATAATGATCTCATCATGTTGTTGTTGCTGCTTTGTGTGAAATAAACCTAGGCATGCACATCCTCGGTTGTAGATTCTTGAAATACCAATTCAAAGCCATTCTCACACTTGCAAATCATTGTGGATGCATAAAGCGATCAAATTGCTATAATGTCAATTGGTCTTTGCAATACCTCTTCGAATTGATGATAGCTAGATTACTCTTGAACCTCCTTGATTGTTTTTACCTTGTCTTTGATGTAGCTTCAACAACACAACTACCAACCTCGGCCTCATCAAGCATTGAAGCTTCAATGGCCGACATAGCATTTTCAGCAAGAACCTTTGTCAAACTGATTTTAGAAACCCGGTTACACCGGTCCATAGAGGACACACCCTTTGAAATTGCTAAACATCGGCTTTTCTCATGAAGTTGTCTTTCTTGACGTTATAGCCTGACGTTTATTATGCCAAAGTGATTATCCTCAATTCTCATATCTCCAGCAACGAGTCACCAAAGGTCTTTGCCTTTCAATGCATCTTATATTATGCAAATATCCAACAATAAGCTCCCTCTAGCCACTAATATTGGCCACAAGAAATCCTGAAATTTCAATAGCCAAAGTAGCAACCATACCGGTTAAACCGGCCTCAATAGCGGTTAAACCGCCCTGTCTAGGATGTGCACTCTGCATTACTAAACACCGGCCTTTTCTTATGAAAACATCTTTTATTTATACACATGACCTGATGCTCATTGTTCGAAAGTGCTAATCCTGAATTTTGATGCCCAGACATATGATGCATAATAAAGTTGAGACAACCCTCTAGACATCTATCAAGAAAACATCTAGTGATTTATTTAAAAGTAAATACTCGCTGCACCTGTAGGAATAATCACCGAATGCATCAGCATAATCTACAACCATGGATCACAAAAATCACCGGCCTCAATAGAAAACTTCATATTTGGCCTGATCATTGATGTCAAATACTCCAACCGGCTAAAAAGTCTTAAAACACACCATTTGGTGAAATTAAAACAACACCAATGTTATACAATCTTTTGCAAGCCGATTTAGTATATGGAAACTCCATGATGGTAAATTACTCATTTTATTTATACCTTGCCCCCCGAGCATCAATAAAAACAAAAGTGATCTCTCATCGAGAAGCAACATTTAGAACAATGATAAAAAATATTCATCGGCCATATGTGTTGGCAACGACGATTTGCAAATTATCATCTACTATGAACCCATCCATAAAAGTGTGGACAACCGAAATAAAGTGTAGGGAATCATATACATGCAGGATTTAAAAATATCTCTAAGAACTAAATATTTCGGCTTTTGAAAATTAAGAGCAACACCTATTGCAATTAATCAATGTGCATAACCACTTGGTGATAACCCTCCATAATATAAAGACCCATACGACCAAGGATCAAAATGATAATATGAGGGATAACCAAATGCATCAATGGATGAATTACAAGACATAAGCATATATGGCATTTGTAAAGCAAATGGATGATGTAGTGACCAATAATTTTGATGATTTTGTGCAAACCTCATATTTGAAGATTGTCTCTCGAACCTTCTCTTCTCTTTCAATTGTATTGCACCCTTTGCTTGAACATCATCCTTGTCATGAGTTTGAATGCTTCTTTTAGGAACCCATGCCATGTTCTTTTTCTTTAGCTCTTGGGCACTAAGTTTCTGGAGCTTCTTCTTTTGCCAATTTGATGATCTTGGTAAATGTCTTGGTTGTGCTTGAGTTTTGGACAGCAGCACCTTGTTCTTGATTTTTGGCTCCTCCAACTTGTTTTGTTCAGATTTGGCATTAGAAATATTAAGAGCTGAATTTTCCTTTCCTTTGCCACTAATAGCCGAAGTCTTCAACGCATTAATCAGCTTTTCATCAACTAAATTCAGATCTGAACTTTTACCTTTACGCCCATCCCTTTTGACTTTATAAACTTGCTTGACATCCTTTTTCTTCTCATGTACTCTAGACCGATTCTTTGGTTCAAAACAGCCATTTACAATATGTGGTTGTCTAGCATACATTGGTTTTCTTGGAGCTGCATACTCCACATAATATGGCTGAAAATATGAAGGAGCACACGCCCGTAGATTATTCCACCCCCATCGTGAATAAGGATAGACATTAGCTCGATGTGGATCATACGACATTGGCGTCGGCGGCCTAGAAGGAGGATGCGGTGTTGCTGAATAATATTCATTCTTTTGCCGACTCCAATCTCTAGAATTATGTTTAGGAGGTGTTTTTGCTGATTTAACATTAGTTGACCGACTAGCACGCTTGGCTTGATTATCTCTTTGATATTTAGCCAAAAGTTCATCGAATGTGAGCTTCGGCTTTTTGCCTTTGTGTCTAAGACGGTCTTTGCCTCCATTCAACTCAGGATGTCCAGATTTCAACACTTTTGAATTTTTCAGACCAAGACCAGTTTGACCGGGTCACGACACCGGTCTAACTGTCTCAGACCCGGTTAAACCGCTATGGGAACTCGGTTTAACCGCTCTCAGCACAGCAGGAGCAATATGTTCTTGGTTTGACAGGGAAGAAGTTGCATGCCCCCTGGTGACTTCTGGGATTTTGATAAGCTCGTCGTCCTTAGCATTATCCTCAGCTTGCAATTCATGGACAACGTCATTGTCATCACTTAAGGAGTTAGAAATCTCCTCTTCAACAACACTTTTCTCATCAAGACCGACTGAAATCAATCGGTCATCCTCTTGTGTTTGAGCAAATCTCAGTCGTCCGTTATCAATGGCCGAATGTATTATTTGACGAAACATATTGCAATCGCTAGTATTATGATCAAATGAATTATGGAACTTGCAATACTTTCTCTTTTCTAATTCAAGAGGTGATGGAATGACTTTATGATCAAATGACTTAATAAAATTATGCTCAAGCAAGATATCAAATAAATCACCACATAAAGTCAAATCAAAAGTGTTTTTCACTTTCTCTACCCGATGCTTTTGTGGAGAAGGCTTTAAGGCCAAGCAAACGAATGGTTCAGATTTCTCATCAATCCATCCGGCTATAGGTTTCCTTATGCTTCTCATACCCGACACTTTAGAGTGCATCACTATATTAGCGTCGGATTTCACAATACCTTTCGGTTTTGTTTTTTTTTTGCTTTTAATTCCATAATGACCATAAGTAAACCATGTAGAGAAAAACTTTGGCAACCATGATGGAGAAAAATATTATTATTGCCGGCCTTTCTTACTTTTACAATACAACGGCCGACACAATCTGAATTCATGCTACTATTAACAAGTAAATTACTTTTCTCAACCGATCTTTTAGGATTGCTTATCATGATATTGTTACTAGATGCATTAACTGAAAGCAAATGATCATATTGGGAATTAAATAAATTACTTATGTAGCATACCTTATCAAATATGTTGGAGAGGCGAGGAATCTTGATGTAGATGGTGTCAAACTTCTTCTCTTTATGGCAGCCCACATCAGCTACTTCCTGTAGAGGCCGGTTACACCGGGATACGAGGCCGGTTAAACCGGTATCTCCAGTGCTACTGGAAATCACCAAGTCACGACACGCAAATGCTTCTTTTTTGCTTCCAACGCCCTGGTCTTCAACACTTTGATTTACTGAACTTTGTCCAGCTGTGAGTTGCCAATTATTGATAACACGATAATTACTAGACAAATGCACAACTCCATTTGGAAAACAGCTAAACTTGTTTCTTTTAATTGAACAGACACAGATCGTTTGGTTGTCGTAATAACCAAACTTTTACTCAAATCTGAATCGTTCTTCTTCTCGAGCCCTTTACATTCAAGCTTTAAGGCAATAAGCTCCTTTATATGAGTTTCAAACATTTTAGCCACATCTGCCCTAAGCTAGCAATTTTTGTATCCCAAGCATCAGAAGTAACTTTTTGTTGTGATGTAGAAATAAAGCTCTGTGATTATGCATGGGACAAGATATATGCTGAATTAGCTTGTGAGGGTGCATATGTGATTGTTGAATTCTCATTAATCTGGCTATAGTTGCTAAGAACATTTGAAGCCGAATCATGATTATTAGCATTTGTATATGGTGCTAAATAAGTAAGTGCAACCTCCACTCTATCAATATTTTGTACAACATATGATGGTTGAGAATAGCTGGCTGAATAGCTAATATTAGCATTGCCAACTTCCTCATTTATCGGCTTATTTTGTGGTGAAACCACATATTGCAAATCTGCAGCCGACAAATCAAAAGATGAAACACCTTGCTGAACATTATGACAACTACTAACATATGGTGTCTCATAAAAATTAGTAACCGGCAATTGAACTTGTTCCACAGCCGATGTATGAGAATAATGTTGTATGTTGCTAGTGACATTGAAATTCAAAGTATGCATATTATTTGACAACGGCTTTTGCATATAACATTCAGAATCATAATTTGCATAATTAGGAGCACTATCTGAAAAATGACTAGCCGACGCAATATGCCTACTATCACTATGTCTAGCAACATCAACATGAGAATTTGTGGTACTTGCAAAATAATTATTATACATAGGTAATGTATTTGCAACTTGTACCTCGGGCTTGTTGTAGTAATACTGGTGTGGAGAATAAGGATAGCCCGCCATAATAGGTCTTGATGCTCCTGATCTTGTGATAAATCCAGATATTCAAGATAATCTAAGCAATAAAGACCAATACTTCACTTCTCTTGTAATCTTCAATATGGAGTAGAAAGCAAAACACAATGCAATCGGCTTGAGCAGCCAGACGCAATGTCAAAGATATAGACGCAATGGTCAAAAAGGGACCAGATGCGATAACAATGGCGAATCAAAGTGATAGATCAATGTAATGGGCTAGGGTTTGATCGGACGGTTTTTCAATCAACTAGACCTTCAAGTCCCCAGCGGAGTCGCCAAAATGTGTTGACGCTTTTTAGGGGCCAACACACGAAAGTGCTAGATCGCGCGGGTCACGCCGTATCATCTGATTGCTACCAAGGGTGGTTACATCGCCCTTACAACCCGCTTAGACCGGTATTGGGGATTTTGCCTAGATCAATCGTTCGAGAGGGTAACTACCACGCTTACGTGATGGTGGACGGCAAGGTTTACGAGCAAACCAGCAAAGAGATAGCCAACGCACTTACGTGACGAAGAACGACTAGTTTACGAGCAAACTAGCAAAGGTCGTCGAAGCTCACGCCCGGGAAGGACCCTGTCAGGGCGTGGACGTCGCCGGACGTGCCCTAGGTCGACCAGCGAGCCTTAGGACGCCATCAATGATCGTGGAGATCACGATGAACAGCAAGAGAGGTTGGAAAAGCTAGGGTTTGGAGATAAAAGTAAAGATAATGTTTGGTTCGATTGCTTGTGTTTTTTCAATCAGCCGTGGCCCTTCATAAATATAGGGTGGGGAGGTCTTGCCCCTGTAGGAAGCTAATACAAATCTCGTGTCTAAATACAACTCCTAACTCGGATTTGACTGTCAAACCCGGTCTAACCGGCCCCTGACATGCCAATACCGGTCTAACCGCCCCTGGATCCCGGTCTAACCTCTTCTGGCAGCTGTAGATCTTCCCGACATCATATCTCCTTCATCCGGACTCCAAATTACGCGATCCACATATGCAGTTCGATCGTCTCAACGAGAGGAAGATGATAGTGCAGTCCAATTCCACTTTTGAGAATTTTATCCAGGCCGGTCTAACCGCCCTAGGAACCCGGTCAAACCGTCATGTCCAGACTGACAGCAAAATCCATCCAGTGCCAATTTTGATTGTCAACAGGGTCCAAGAAATCTGGCACGGTCACCACCAGGGCCACCTACACCTCCATCTTCCTCATGTTTGCCACGACCATCTCGAGCTTGTTCGTGACGACAGTGTCGAGGAAGGTGCCGGAGGTCGCCAACCCGCAGCTCTGGCGGCTCCTTGTCGTGGCGATCGTGCTCGCCAACAACACCCTGCTCTCCCTGCTGGACACCGCCACGGCCTTCGTGGTCTTAGGCACTGCATAAGCCAATTCTTTTTTTTCCAACCATGCTTTGCAAATTTTGCATTGGCTTTATTTGCTTTTCGCCTTGTGGTGACATAGGTGTTAACTTTCTTTCACCTAAAACTAAAAGTAACATTATTGGGTTGTCTCTAGTTGCTACATTCATTCCATTCCCTGCCATTTGCAAATGCCTCCTTAGCTCTGATGTGCACGCGAGAACATGCATGCTGAGAACGTCTGACCATTCTGACTGTGCCTCTAGACATATGATATATAGTATATTGCTATGAGGCACATGGGCGTGTTTTCATGTTCCAAAAAATAATGAACGAAAATTTAATGGGACAGCAAACATCCAAAGGCATCAACAAAGGACATAGAACCGACTGATTGCTCAACCAAAGTTCCCACAATGCACACCTTATATAAGCTAGTAAAATATTTAAATTTGCCAAATTCGGTCATAAATTACATTTGACCAAAAACAATTCTAAACTTCGCAACTGTGAATATTGATGATTTATCAGGCGATTGAAAAAGATGAAAAACGGAATCGAAATCCTCGGTACATACTCCACTCTTCACCCTCTTGCTCTCTCCTCCTCTCCGACATGCTGCTATATTGTCAACAACAAACCTTGCGGAGCACCGACTAGCTAGATATATACCTGTTGGAATATTTGTGATCTACTCGGATAACAACCGAGAGTCCAATTTGGCAAAGAATTCCACCTGTAAGAAATAACATGCCAAATCAGTTTCCTGCCGTGATCGGGAGGCACCCTAACGTATTCTACTAGGACTCGGCCCTGGCCCCGCAACGTACACATATATAAGAAGAGGTATAGACCTCACGGTGGTTCATGGTTGACATACGACAATCAAAATCACCAACCGATCAATTAGGCGTTGAAGGGGTTTCAGAAGCACGAGATCCATCTCATCGATCAAGAACTCTGTTCACGAGAGGTGAGCTTCAACCACGTCACGTTCTTCATCAACAAAAGAAGCCACAAGTTTCTGATCTGGTGGAGACTGGAACTATTTCATCTACATCAAGCACAACAACGACTACAAAGGTGTTCATGATGAGTACAAGCTCTGGTTAGTATCTGAATATCTAATTCCGCATTAAGTTTAATTAGTGATCATGATTAGACTAAGCTAAGATCCTGCTTAAGGTTAATGTCAGGTTTATTAAAACTAACAATACCTCCCTTCTGAGAGATGGGACAAAAGGCAAACAGATAAAATACTTAAGTTTTCTATTCCCCAAGCCCCAAATTGCATGCTGCTCTGGAATGAAAAATAGGGGAACAAAAATTAGATCTTAATAATATTAATTTATAGACAGCTAGCTATAGCTTTTGCTGTGAAAGAGAAACATAAAGATTTGAATAATTAGGTCCATAAAGGAATTGAAATGATAAACCGAACATGATGACATGAAATGCTGTCGTTAGGAGCGATTGGCTAGTTTTGCATATAATTTCTTGTGCATTTCACGAATGGGCTGGTGACGTGCAGTGTAAAAGAATATAATTCTTTAGGGAAATAGAAAAGTGGATCGTCAACTGCCACGACAACCACCACAACGTGAAACCTTTTCAATAAGCACAAATAATCATTCATGGTTGTCGTTGTCCACGTCAGCATATGCACGAGAGTTTTTTTTTTAGAGTTTGTTGTAGATGTAGCATTACTTGTCAGAGAAATGCCTACATTATTTTGTTAGAAAAATGGTCCGCCAATTCAACGGCTGGTTGTAGTAACCTCTTCTTCCCGTTAGCTTCGTTGTTTTTCAGCCATATTATATGAAGAACCCTTATTTATCAGTTTCGACATTAGATGACTTGAGCGCAACATATTAAGAATCCTTTGGAACCTTAGGCTAAGATGTTAAATTTTATTAGTTTATTTATATTTGAAGGAAATGTTTTGTTTAATTTAGTGTGTATGTAGGGGGTTTGTGTGAAGTAAATTATAATTTCTTTATTCTCATTTTTGATCTTATCTTTCTACTAATATATATTCAGCATCGTGTGCCTATTACGTCATTGCATGCGTCGCTAGTTTGTTAAAAATGACCTCAGTGTGGTCCTTTTATCACGTCCAGGCATAATAATACTCTCATCATTCAAATAACCATATAGAAGAAAAGTCAACACATGATAGAAGACCGGGCTAACTTCATGGCTAAGGATTTGTTTTTTTATATTTTGATGAAAAATGGTACTTTTATTGTGGCTCATGACCATCATAAGTAGCACACAGAACGATAGGATGTGCTGTTTCCTTTAGTTGTTCTAGCCGTATATCCGACTTGGGACTTGCTTGATCCCCAACACAGAGGAGTTGCAGGGGGATCATTAGGTGAGTGCGCGCCTAATAATATTTCTTACAATTTTCCTCCATTTTGTTTTACCGCCACTTCACACAGAAGCTACTGAATTCGATTTGTTTTACTTTCACCTCTTGATCTCGATCTGTCGGTTCTCTGCTCTGATTCAACAGTTGATCCTACTGCTAGCTAGTGCTTCCTTTGGTTATTTCCATTCCATGGATTGAACCTACCAATCTACCATTAGCTTGGTTGAATTATCGAACCTTCATTAATCTGTTTATTTCTTTTCATGATTAGCTTATACTATCTCGATGTCAAAATATTGCTGCAGGGGAAGATCCAAGCTCCAACCATGACCATGGCTGATGAGGTCAAGATCCAGATCGAGGAAGGGCACCCTGATAAGGATCCAAGGCAAGGTGAGGGCCACACCTCCAATCGATGCTCGTTCACGAGCCAGCCACCTGTACTTTTTCCCTCTGATGATTTCACCAAAAAAACTGCTGCATAGTAAGTTGTTAACTGCAATTGCAGCTTCGAGTTCATCTTCCGAGACCGAAAGAGCCGCGACGGAGACGCCTGCATCAGGAACACCCGCCGGAGAACAGGTACGCGCTGAGCATCCGCACGCATACTTCCCTGTTCCCTCTGCAGCAAGCACAACCGACCCCTGGCGCTTGGACGCTGGATGCCGGACGTGATGGCCGGAGCCCACCAAATATAGTAGCCGCTGCAAACAAGAAACCGGGAATCCCGGACCCGGATTCATGAGTGGAACAGAAGTAGGCGTATAGGAGGTGCGGCATGTGATGTGGGGAAACAGGGGTGTTTTTTTCAAATCTTCTTGACAAATGGCAAGGGGAGGTGCTGCCCAACGGTGTGCAAATTTTACCCATGCATGCGCCATAGCGCTGGGATTGCCATCTAATTAAGATAAACCTTGCTAGCCTCTCAATAAGCAGAGCGCACGTGTGTACAGTTCATCATGCAACAAAATTAGAACTCTACAATAATATTTAGATGATGAATACAAACCCTTGTAAACCGTTGGAACCTAGTTCCTTTATTTGAAAAAACATGCATGCGCAGTGAAAACTGGAAGAGAATGCATTATTAGGATGAGTTTATTGGGAACTGCAAAGCACATCTCTTGATAATCCTAATATAGAAGTGATATTGTGGCAGCTCCAATGCCACCTATCCACTCACTCTAAACCCAAGATTAAAAGGTGTAATGAATATTACCCCATTAGCCATGTATTGTGATTTTAGTGATTGAATGATAATATAACCATTGAAACTAATGGTTTGTCAAGCATGTGATTTGTAGATTTTTATATCCCAAGGATGAAATCCAAGTCATGGCATTCTCATCCAAATCTTACTGAAATTCCAGAGTATTATTTTGGGTCGTCCAAATGGTGGTTTGTTGTAAAAGTGAAGAATTTGGCTAAGAACTCAAATGAGTTTGAATTGGATGAGTTCCTGATGGATACAAGTGACCGGATGATCCGGTCGACCCTAAGTTGAATGGATCGGATGGAAAGGTCTCCCTGGATAGTGATGGCATAGGTGATCAAATCATCCCACCGGGATCATTTTATATGGATCGGATGAACGAGTCATTTTTTACAGTGAAGACACAAGCGACTGGACGATCCAATCGCCTTGGTGAGGCCTCAATCAGTGTATACAACGGATGAAGCCAAGTTTATGCAGTGACGTTCTAGAAACGTTGCACATCCGGTGAATGCAAGTTTGCTAGACCGAATGATCTGATGGGCGGCCAGATGATCGATCGTACGATTGATCAGATGAAGATCAAGTAGCTCGAACAAGCCAGATGGGGTTTGGTTCAAAACCCTCTACAACTATATGATCGATTATGATGTTTTTGACCGGATCGTATGAACAACCGGATGAATGATGTCAACATGGGCTGAGAGGTCCAATGGCTATGCACTATGCTTAGTGGGATAGGATCATCCAATCGGTTGATCAGATGAATGACCGAATCATCCAGTCAAGCACTTTCTCGCTAGCCATCAGAGGATCATTAGGGCAACAACTCTTTTGAGTTGTTGGGATATTTATACCCCTCTACTCACCCATTTGGAGTTGCTAGAGTCCGCAGGAGTCCAGTGAAGAGCAAGACACAATAAAAACACATCTTAGCCATCAAAGTTTAAAAGAGGTCATCCAAAAGCTTTAATACAGGCTTAGAGATTGTGTTAAGTGCTAGATTAGGCCTACATTGTGAGAGAAGAATGTGTTGCTACCTTGTATTTGGTTCTAGAGTGAATCACATTATGGCTGACGCCATAGAGTCTTGATGACTCACCTGCAAGTCTTCGACCCTCCGGCTTGGTGTGGAGCGGCGACGGTGTTGATGTTTCTTAGAGTCCCTACTAAGTTTATATCCTTAGCAGCGATGCCAGAAATATTGTTGGGTATTGTTGGCAGCTGTTAAGTACCAAATATAGCCGTCAATATTCTCTAATAAAGTGAAGGATTGACATTTCTTATATGCATTTTCCCTTTTGAATATTTGGTTGTAGGTGATTTGCTGCAGAAATAAAGGAGAATCCACCTCATTGATCCAAGTGACAAGACTCCAACGAATTAGAAGTCGCCACACGTGCATCACATGGATTGAAGGGCCCACAACAGACCCAAACCGCCTCAATTCAGTGTGGACACATGCAACAGCACTCAGTGTCAGCCACCCTGAAGAAGCACACCACGAGGAGGCCCACTAGGGGGTCGTCCGAACCATAGGATCGGCCGAACCGACCTAGTGGCCATCGATCCTCACCTTCCACGTGTCAGCTTGTGATGTTGTCCTGAAGGTCAATTTATTATGGATGCTTGGAATATTCCCTTAGAGGACTGCCTCTTGGAGCCTATAAATATGAGTGGAGGAGGGGCTCCAAATGAGACACACACACAACTTGGGCAATCACTCTCTTTCTTTAGGCTCTAGGCTTTGTGAGTATGCTAGAGTAGCTCTATTCAGGTTCCAGGTGATCTTGGAGCTAGGGTATGGCTCTTATATCTTCTAGTTTAGGATGACTTTGATCTACTTCAATGATGTATCTTCTTTATGCAATGTTTGTCTTTGTCATGACATGGATAAGTTGTGTTCAAGTTCTTGCTCTCATATGATGCATGGTTTATATGCTCTTGAGTTAATCATATATCCTTGCATTGATAGTATAGAATTGAGTGCCCTCATGCTTATTAGACTTTGCTCTAGTTTAATTAGAGTATGGTTTAGTATGCTGAATAGTTTCCATGATCTATGCCACGGTATGGGTTTGCCAGCCGTCCTTACGGCCGCATTGATCATAGTCTTAATAGTCTGGAATGATCAATGTGTTTTGAACAAGGCGAGCATGGAGCTCGGGTTGGAATCAATGAGTGAATATGAGTATGCCCCACGGTTTGGTCGGGGTAGGCCGCAGGTGGTGACAACCCTGTTGCACCCTCAGAATTCCCCCACATTCGGGTATCACTGTAGGAGTTCGTAAATGAGTAACAACCTCGTCATGCGTAAGTAACGAGGGGGGCTATCTGCCCTAGTACCTGGGTGCATAGGCTTACTCTGTTCATGTATATGTAATCTTTCTCTAAGTTGATCTGTGCAGTGTATATGAACTACTTTAGAACCTAGATGCTAACTATTAGTCCTCTCCCTAGCCTAGTTTTTACCTGAGATGATCTTATGTGTGTCACACTACCAACTTTATCATATCTCTTACCCCTCTCCTTTGTATATGATTCTATCCATGCTATCTCTATACTCATGTATGCAACAATATTCTTAACCGATCGCCTTCCTTTGGGAAATACAATACCCTTGGGAATACTCATGGGTGAAGTGCTACAATGGTATATCTGTGCGCTTGCGGATCCTTTTCGTATTTGTTAGATTACCATAATAGGCATCTTCTGGCGCCACTGCTGGAACCATCATTCTAGTAGTGACGTTAAAAAATGTCAATAGGTATTGAGCATTAATGAACGAATCCACCATTGTAGCTTTCCCCTTAAGTATTCCAAGGATATCAAATCCAAAGGAACATGTGTGCATTATCTCCTAGTCTAGCCAATCCAAGGACACACCAAGATAAGTGGCGAGAGAAGAGAGGATTCCTATGGATAGCACTTTTAGGTGAGTTAAAGGTCGATCTCTTTGATATACCATGCTTTGGGCACCGGCTTACCCCTGATGTGTCAGGCGATTCTGGCAAGCAGTTCTATAAAGAACTCGACCTATGTTATATCCGAACGTGGAGGATTACAAAGGATCAATAGGGATGTTACCACCTACGGCTTACCTCTACCAATCCGTGGAATATAAGGCAAACGAAGGATGACCCTTAGCCTAGACACCATGTTTACGCTACTGATTACCACACGTAGCAAACTATGACACTCTATATGACTATATAACGATGAACTCGCAAGTAAGAGAACTGATCTTACTCAACTATAAGAGCTATAAAAGAAAGGAATCATGAATGCAAACCTAGTTCATACCAAAGGAAGAATGTAGCAGCATCCACAGAGGTACAAGTTGAGAGTAGAGTACCAACACCTTGGTACTCCTCCCAAACCACCCCTCACTCTCTCCCTACTCTAACAACTACCTAACACTTGGTGGAGGGGAGGTGCCTTGGAAAAGTGGAGTTCCTACAAGCATCTCTACTCTCAACAAGGCCTTGCAAAGAAACTCTCAACTCAAGAGGAGCTCTTGATGATGGATGGTGAAGTGTGTCTCCATTTGAGCCCCCTCCCCTCATATTTATAGGCACTTGGAGGAGAAGATGTGCTTTGGGAGAGTAGAGTTCCTCCAAGCATCTCAAAGGAATCTTGAGGGGATATTCTCCTTCAACTCTTCTCCTTGTGACACCTAGCAAGAATCCGAGGCCTAGATACGGTAACTCCACGTATGCACCCACAAACGTCTTTAGGACATCATCAGGAATCGCCACGTGGAAGATGGGCTCGATCATAACTGGTAGGGGATCGGTCGAACCCCGGGCACCGTCTTTCGCACCCAACCTTCTTTGGGTCACTGCCAAGTGGGCCCTTAATCCTGTCCTTGGTGCCCATGCCAAAATAAGGCGGTTTACCCTCTTAGGTAGGCCCATGGATCCGTGTGCTCTTCTCTAATTGGCTGAGAGTGTGCTTCGTTGCCACTTGGGTGTGCTTTCTATTCATTCATATGGATAAGCGACCTGTATATAAATATTCATCAACACTTGTGGAAATGGTCAGAAATAAACCCCTACCACTAGGTTTCATCAAAAAAATAAACCCCTACCACTAGGTTTGGTGATTTATCTGGATAGCTTTTATGCAGGAATTGGCGGCTAAAAGTGGTACTTAAGAGCCGTCAATAGATGGCGACCGTGTACAAAGGACATGGAGACTCTCTTGCTTCGTGCAGAAGCTCCTTAATGGAGATGACATCTATGTGACCTGAAGAGAGTGAGGTGAGGCATGTCTTTATGACAAGTGACTCATCCAGCTTGGAGAGAGCTTTCGTGACAAGTCAAGATCTTGACTGAGAGATCTCATCTTGGTGACCGAGAGCATATTCTCTGTGAATCTCCAACCTTGACTAGAGGTGGCATTTTTCAACCAATACCACGGGATAACTCACCACATCAAGTTTGCATTCTCTAACCCTCTCCTTTATGTTTTCGCGCTTCTTTCTTGCAACTTGTGTGCCTTTACTTTCATAGAGTAGTACTTTTTAGAACTGGCACTAGATTGCAAAACTCTTTGGGTTAGGATACAATCACTTAAACCATAGTTGCACATCTAGATAGCATATTTTAATTTATTTCTTGGGCAAATTAGTTTGTGCCATATGTTAAGGCTTTATAAAGTGTGTGATTTACCCTTCCATCTTGGACTATACGAGTACGGATTCATTTTCAAAAGCTTGACAGAGGATGGGACATTGGAAATTAATGGAGTTGCTATATGCTCTTGCATATTCTTTGTTGTATAGTATGATGCACCCTCGAACATACTTTTAAGTGGACGACTGGACACAAGTGATTTTCTGATTCCTTCTGAATTAACGAGTGACAAGCATTTTAATTTCTAAATCAAGTACTGACATGCATCAGGATTTAATCATCTTTACTGATATCCTTCCTTCAATTTGCCTCTCTCTGCAGGTTGGGACAAGCTCAGCGGGGAACGAACAGCGTGGCACGGCCGATGGCGAGAGAGACATCCAGTTGGGCGCCGTGGTGGCCGTTCTCTCCTTCGCCGTGATGCTCCCCGGTCTCTCCTTCAGCGCAGCGGTGACAAAGGGGCCAGAGAACTGGCGCCTCGACATCCTCATGCTCTTCGCGTTCGCTTCTTTCATCTCCGGCTTTTCCTTCATGCTCCTGAGCATGCAGCTGCTGGGGACCCCGGAGACGATCCGAGTCTCCTACCACCGGATCATCTCCCGCTGCCTCTTCTACGCCTGCATCGCCTTGCCGGCGCTGACACTGCTCAGCCTGCTGCTGGTCATGCCGTTCAAGCTTTACCTCTATGTCGGCCTCGCCGTGCCCCCGTTGGTGTCAGCAACCGTCACCGTCGTCCACTGGTACGTGATGAACCGCAGGAGCGAGGGAACAACGACGACAAAGCCGGACGACGCGGCCGAGTTGAAGGAGCAGGAGAAGGAGATGGAATCCAACTCCAAGATCACGGGGGCCCTGATGGCATCCTCGTTTGGCGGGCTTGTCGGCGCGCTCGCAGCCTTGGACAAGCAGTCGGGAGGCGCCGGCGGCGACACCCTCCGCGGCACCCACGTAGCCATCATGTTCATGTTCAGCACGGCCGTGATGAGCGTCCTCCTCATGGTTCTTTCCATTGTGGCGCTGAAGATCCAAAACAGAGCGCACAGGAGGTGCGTTGTCGGAGCCATCAGGCACGCCAACATCATCCTGCTCGGCTTGCTCGCCGTCGCCGCGTTCTCGGCGGCGTTCGTGGTGCTCAGGTTCTACATGCTCACCGCGTTCGTCTCCCTGGCCCTCGCCGCCGCCGTTCAGTTCATCGTCCAACATGGAACCACAGCTGCCGTCGCCGATGCCGATGAACTGGTCAATGGCCGGCGGCAAGATGACGACAACGACGACGACCCGGACCCGATCCAGGAGACACAGCTCGGGTGGATGGCTGACATTGGGAAACAAGTGACCGCGTGGTCGCTGGGGGGAGTCATGGTGATCTTTGGACGGTTCATTGGGGATTCTGACGGAAATCACGACAAGGCGGCGGCGAACAAGACCTGCATGTTCCTGCTGACCTCGGCGTTCGCGTCGGGGCTCGGGCTTATGTTTCTGATGAACTTCGGGTCGGGAGGTCGTCCGGCCAGAGGTGTTCTGAACGCGGCCACCAACATACTGGTTTGCTCTGCCCTGGGGATGATTGCAGCAGCCGCGCTTGCTATCTATGGCGTGGTTGTCATGAAGCCGTAGCAAGAAAGAAGAATCTCACGTTCCAACTGGATATTTTTGCGCCGGCCGCGATGCACCATGGCAAGGATGGACGACTAAAAGTACAGCTCACTGTCACTGCATTCTGTATTCTTTAATTCTATCTGACATTCGGATGTCCCGAGCGGCAGATCATGGAACAAACAAATGGTGCACGCGTAATGCGTGCCCACAGGGTCCTGGACATTATTACAGTACAAGTATGAGATGTGCCTGGTGCAATTAGCAGCAAGTTTGTCCATGATTTTTTACAATGAAACAAAGACTAATTGAGATTACTCATGACCCGTAAACTGAGGGTTCGCTGCTGTAATTCTGGTGCTTTGTTGTTTCATGTTTCTCTCATGTTCGCTGGTCAACTCTGTTCACTGCAGCAGGCAAAGCTAGGGGCTCTGCTGACCTCTGCGTTCGCGTCAGGGATCGGGCTCATGTTTGTGATGAACTTCGGGTAGGGAGGCCGTCCGGCCAGAGGTGCCCTCAAACGGCCACCAGCATACTGGCTTGCTCCGCCATGGGGATGATTGCAGCAGCCGCGCTTTCTATCTACAGTGTTGTAGTGATGAAGCCTTAGCAAGGAAGGATCTCAAGAGCCTCACTGAATATTTTTGCGCCGCCATGCACCATGGCAGGTATAACTCACTGCGTTTTGTATTATTCTTTCTATACTTGGATGTCCCGAGCGACAAATCATGGAACAAACAAATGGTCCACGCGTAATGCGTCCCTGTTGGATCAATGAACTAATTAACGACGGAACAAAGCTCAGTCATTAGTTTTCCGGTGAGCTGCCAAACTCCATGCAGAGCTAGCAAAGCTCTTCACGGGTCGTATATACCGATTGGGCCATTTATAGAGCCCAGCCTGATGATGGGCTCGGGTGGTAAACAAGTTTGATCAATAATTATAAGAGTATTCAGGTCCATAAGGCCAACTAAGACCTTTCAATCCTTTATTGTTGC
The DNA here is from genome assembly GCA_015476505.1 of Urochloa ruziziensis. Classification (NCBI taxonomy): domain Eukaryota; kingdom Viridiplantae; phylum Streptophyta; class Magnoliopsida; order Poales; family Poaceae; genus Urochloa; species Urochloa ruziziensis. Next base: position 12,234,834 of record CM027126.1, on the reverse strand, counting down.
CTAGAAAAATATTCTCTCCATTCAAAAGTTAGGTCGGTTTGGTTTTCCTAAATTTATAACTCTTACTATCTATCTAGACATACGTTACATTTAAGCACATAATTTTTTCTATAAATTAAAAAAAATCCAAAGCTACCTTACATCTTGAAACAGAGAGAGTAGTAAATAAGTTCAGCTTTCTCTGTAAATAAAAAAACAAAGACGACAATGCAAAAGCGTCTAAACAGAAGGAAAAAAAGAAGCCTCAGATATAGATAGAGTGCTACAATAGCTTGCTGGACAACGCCTCCCACACATGTTTTTTTTCCTTTTTTTATTTTTAAAAAATATAGATAGAGTACTACAATAGCTTGCTGGACAACGCCTCTCACACACATGTTTTTTCTTTTCCCTTTTTTATTTTAGAAAATCCATTCTAACATACAACCAAAATCCATTGTTTCATAATAGCTGAAAACAGTCACGAAGATAACCATTGGTACCCATAAAATAATGTGTCATACATCCGTCATAAAACTCCTCTCATAAATTGAGGTATACGAAAATACTATTTTTATGGAGGTTAACCGGAAGGGTCTTTTCTTTTTTCATGATAGCAAGACCTCCATGAAATATTTTGTGCCATTAGGTCTCCAAAATTAATTTTGTCGGTGATATTATCTCCGGCAGTCTTCCACGGGGTAGCCCACGGAAGTGATTTGTAATGCAGGGAAGATCGCAAAGATCGGAAGCAGGATGGTTAGGATGGACAGACACAAGGGTTTATACAGGTTCGGGCCGTCGACTCGACGTAATACCCTACGTCCTGTTTTGGGATGTTGTATTGCGTGTTTTGGTGATTCGAGTTGGCTCGAGTTGTGGTTGGTTGCTGTCTCGTGTTTTTGGAGGGGGTCCCTGCCCGCCTTATATATCGGGGGGGGCAGGGTTACAAGTCGGTTTGTATCCGATCCTATCTCTAAGAATCCTTTCCTTCTTTACAATAATTCCTATTCCAACTAGGACTTCTCCTTCCAGATCCTTCCTCCGTGCGCCGACTTGTCCCACACGTCTTCAGGTCCAGAACGATGAGGTGGGCCGCCCCCTTTTGGTGGGCTGCTAAGCTTGCTCGTGAGGCACCCGGGTACTATATCCCCCACAGTAGCCCCCGAGCACTTCTTGACCGATCGTTGGCTGTAATTGTTCCGTCTTTTCTTGCATGATTCGAGTGCTCCAAGTTGTCTAAGATCTCATCCGAGTGGTTTCGAAGAAGATCCGAGTGGTTTCGAGGAAGATCCGAGTGCATGCTCAGACGTTCCTGAAAACAATTCTTCAATTATAGTCATAGTGAAGGGAAGGAGTGCTCTTTTTCACGACGCGACAGCGAAGTGAATACACTTAGCCCCCGGGCTTTGGGCAATTTTAGTATGAAATTGGCCAAAGGTCTTCAATTTTTACCCATCTGTATCTTGATCTTCAATGGTGTGCACCTCCAGGTGCACCCATTGGGTGTAGCCCCCGAGCCTTGAGCAGAATAGAATATTCTGGTCGAGGGTCAAAAAGCAAAATATTATGAATCTCTTTTTAAACTTAATCCATCAATGGTGTGCACCTCCAGGTGCACCCATTGGGTGTAGCCCCCGAGTCTTGTTACGACTCAGCATGATCGTGTCAAGACTCTGAAAGCCATGAATTCCGACTGATTTTTTCAGCCCCCATGCCTCTGGACATGGATTTTAGATAATCTTTTCCTTCAGAGGCTTTTTTATTTCCCCTTTATAAGGATTTTGTCCTCAAGTTCTCTGAACTTGGCATGACTTCCGAGTCGTGTCCCACGACTCAGCTTGACCATATGGTAAGCCATCTTCTCACAAGATTTATACTTGTCAGCATTTGACCCAGATTTCTGAGTCAATTTTAGCGATAGTATCGCATGCCTTACGTAAAAAATCAATTGCAAGGATGCAATATTAATTGCAAAATCAAGTCTGGTCGTCGACTAATTTTAGCCTCACGACCGAGTGGTTTCTGCCCCTGAACCCTAGCTCAGGAACCCACAAATTTATTATCGTAACAGAACCGAAAGGTCGTGCTATATTTCAGCCCATTTAGGCCCATTACTCCGCAAAGTCCGTTGCGTCCCTAACGGTTGCTTTACGGAAGGCGAAATATCGCGAGATACCGCGACTCCTTACCGCATCTTTGAATTCAAAGCGACGGGACGTGCCTGCGTCGGTTGAGTTCCCGAGACACGCGCCGCGCCGCGCGCGGGAGGAACGGTTCATTCCTTTATAAGCCATCCCCGTCTCATTCTTCTTCCTTTCCTCGCCCTAAGGTAATAAATCGATTTGTTGTGTTCAATTCCACCCATTGGGTGTAATCTCAATGAAGAACTGAACCCAACTTTGATATGCAGGGTCGAGCTGCTTATGTATCAATCACGTCGTCATTGAGACTGACGAGGCTGGCCCTTCTGGTGGTGGCGATCCTGCAAATTAATTTTTGTAGATTATCTGTAGTATTGGTAATAGAAGTATTTTGAACAATGTTTAATCTTTTGTTATTGTATATAAGTTTTTATGGGACTACTACTCCCTTTCTTTCTGCGTTGGCCTTAATTTCTGAGTGGTTGACCTGTTACGGAGTAGATTAGCCTCGTTGGTCTCAGTCTCATGCCGTAGAGTCTTTGTCGTACGTTTAGAGCTTTGACTTGGCGAGTACTTTCCCTCTCGATTTAAAGTTTGTTCCACTCGTACTTTATGTGCGTGACACGAAAGAGGAAATTCGAGTAGTAGATATAATGTAGATAGGAGATGAAATCAACTTTGTTGATAACTCATATGACATTTATGAATCTGCCGAGTCGAAACTGGGGATGATTATCCATAGAAACCACTCGGCGAGGATTATTAAAAAATTTCTTAAAGAAATAAGAGATTAATACGTAACTTAACCGAGTCGTTGGTTGGTGAGCTTCTGCTGGCGCTTCGTCTCGAAACCTTCCGGTCCTCCGTAGATCATACGGACCACTCGGTCGGCCTCATTGCTTATCGAGCATGCGCTGGAAATCTTCTGGAGTTATCCGGCCTCTGTGATAGAGCTGGAGTGCCCGATCTTTCGGTGAGTGGAGGATAATTTTGATTTGGTGGAAGTCGACCCTCACGATCCTGACTACGACGAGCGAACCCGAAGCGCCAATGCAATCGCTGAACCAACTCCCTGTGGTTACCGACCCTGTTGCAATCAAGATCAGAACTTCCTGTACGCAATCAAAAAACGAACAAGAAAAAGAAGGCGAGCAATCTTAATATCACTCGAAGGTGGAGTTCTGATTCACACGAGGACAGCACGTATTTGTGCGTGTTCGGTGTAGCTAAAGCTAGATGTAAAACAAAACTCAAACCCTAATGTGACGGCGGCTACTGAATATATAGGGGCTAGGTCGTGACCTACCCCCATGGTCACGCCCCTATGGGCTCCAACACGATACACGGGCCACCGGCCCAAAAGACGGCGGTGCAGCGCCCTGGCAGATTCTGGACGTCCACTTGTTTCGAATGATTCCCGTTAACTCAGAAGGAATTTGGGCATGAGACCGGTGCCATTGGAATGTGCGTCTCCTTAGCTTTCCATCCATATGTAGAAAGCCCAAAACGGACACCGTATGTGGCCGGGGCGACCAAAACATCACGGACTGCTCCTGAACTCCGAGATGGACTCGAACTTGAGTTGTTTTGGGCCTCCACCTTGGTGACTCGAATTGAATTAGCCTTGGGCCTCCTTCATGACTTGGACAATCTTGTTGGACTCCTCCTTCACTAATGCATGACCCAATCATGGTCGTGTGCATGTGTTTCATGTCCTCATCATCCTCCCCTTCTTGACGAAAAGCCGTCCTCGGCGTCAATTGTACTTCAAACCGATCCTGCATAACACAAAGGAGAACGGGGTTTCGAAAACCAAGGAAAACAAAAATATTAAGAGAAGGGATGTCACTATGTATCCGATTGGCGAAAGGATCATCTCGCATAGAACTTTTAGCAAGCATGTAAGCTTCTTGATCGGGCGACACACGATGTGTTTCAACACGATCCTGCAAAAGATTAGTACCAACAAAAGACCAAGCAGGCATAGAGAGCAACCAGCAAGGCTCCCCTTCTTTATAGTAAACTTGTTTCATGAAAATAGAACTAGAGGAATGTAAATTAGGATGTGTAGTATGGCTGTCCTCTAATTGATCATAATCTGTCACAACAAAAGGAGTACTCATATCGCAACTAATGTAGACTCTTTGTATCATATATTGTCCTTTGTTGTCATATTTGCCAATAACATGATAAGTGTGTTTAGCAAACCAAGGCAAATCAGCATTGTGAAAAAGTCGCTCTTGCAAACAATCTAGATTACACAAATCATCAAATTCAATGTAACCCAAAGTATGTAAAGAAGACAACAATCTTAGTTCATCATTTGCGCTAGCAATATGCATAACATGTTTATTTTCAGTACAAATGGTTGGTTCCAAAACATATAGAACTGAAGCATTATCAACCAATTCATCTTTATCACAAGGAACAACAAGCTCATCTTCATGTGACAAAGATTCGTCAAGAGATGGGTCCACTAACAATTGCTCTATGATAGCATGAGGTGTGGAAAAATTCAGCACAGGAGAAGTGGTCTCACCATCCGTGAGTGGAACACCTGTGATCGTGGGCGCTGTAGGTGTGACCGTCCTCTCGCACGGTGTAATGCTAAGCGTGGATGGCGCAGGGAGAGCAAGATCTACACTGGATGCCGGACTTCGTCCTGCAAAAGAGTTAGTATATGTCGTCGAGCGGCGTCCCTGCACTTCACGTTCAGCTTTGCAAGCATATTCAAGCAATGTGGGCATATCAAAATAATCTTTATAAACAAGTATGTCCTGAATTTCGCGGTTCAAACCACCGCGAAAACGTGCCATAGCAGCGTCATCCGTCTCAAATAAACCACAATGAATCATACCTTTTTGTAGCTCCTGGTAATAGTCCTCAACAGATTGTTGACCTTGCTGAAATTGCTGCATTTGTTTAAGCAAATCTCGGGCATAATATGAAGGTACAAAGCGATGTCGCATAGCAGTTTTTAATTGGGCCCAAGTGGTTGGAATAGCAGTGGGATGTCGTTGTTTATAATCACGCCACCACATTAAAGCAAAAAGAGTAAATGCACTAATAGCAGCTTTAACTTGTGCACTAGCAGGAATATCATGGCATGAAAAATTCTGTTCAACCTCTAATTCCCAATCAAGATATGCAGCAGGATCATATTTGCCATTATAAGAGGGTATATTAAATTTAATCGTAGCAAATGAGTCAATGTGTGGAGGACATACCACCCGGCGGGCACAACCGTGGCGATCTCCATCATCTAGCTCCATGTCCCTGTCATAGTCCTTGTGCAACGCCGTGACCGACGTGGACCACGCATCGAATCGTGCCACGATGCCGTTGACGTCTCCTGACATGATTAGCGCAAACACAAAAACAAAAATCCTAGGACAGCAAAGGTGTGTATGTGTGTGTATGAGATGCTCACAAAGATGCTGCGATCAAATTCTTATCCGTTCTTACCAAGCAACAGGGGCGACCTGTAAGCAACAAGTAGCACCTGCGAAAGATTGGAGCAGCGATTGCCTGGAGAAACAAAGTCGGCTCGTCGTAGGAATATGTGTAGTTCTGGGTAGGCTGCACTCAAATCAAGGATTAGCACAATCTAACAATAATGCAAAGTTGAATTATAGTGCTAAACACGTAATCAAGTTGCTGGAAACAAAGTGCAAAGGAGATGGAAGCAAAGCACAAAACAGGCAGACTCCAGAAACTTTCTGGTGAGGGAGGTTGTCGGTCTGGGGTGGTGTTGATCTGAGCAACGGAAAAAGGAAGTGGCTTCGGTTTTTTTTTTGCTGGGAAATCTGTTTCGGTCGTCTCTTTTTAAACGGTCCGATCCTGATTTGATTCGATACGGTTCAATAAAAACCAGAGGGAAGCGTGACGCCAGGGAAAAAAATACGAGACGGGCTCGGTGCGGTATGTGCCGGCGAAGTCACGATTGACTTGCCAAAAACAACCAGAAACCGAAACTTAGAGACACGCGGCGCACGCGCTGGCGGCGCGAGATGTGATCGACAGGCTCAGTTCTTTTTCTCTCTCTCTCTTTTTTTTATACTTTCTTTTTTTTTAACTTTCCTTTCTTTCAACTATCCAAACCGGAACAGAATCCGGCGCTAGACCGATTGCCTAGGGCGAGCGAAGGAATCACGAGCAGAAAAACAGAAACCGATCCGAGGAAGGAACGGCGCCAGGAAGTCAGGAACGACGCACCGTTTCTGTGTCGTATGGAATTGATACTCTCTTTTTAACTGAATAGGCACGTCACAGACTCCGATCCAGGGGAAAAAAATCGGCGCTAGGTAGTAAAGCGATCAAGGAAACGGTGCTAGCTTGGAAACCGAGTCCGACGATCCCAAAGCTCTGGTCGATCTTTTTTTTTGTGGACAGGACTCTTTCTTCTTTTTTCACGTGCTAAAAGAGCCGAAGTTGGGGGCCGACGCAGTTTGGAAAAAATGGGGCGACACAGTTTTGGAAAGGGCGAGCGGCAGGAAAAAAAAAGGCGATGGGTGACGGAGAAAAAAAATGGTGTGAAGAGCAGGGATGAAAAAAACGGCGACGAGATGTGGAGCGGTGGCGGCGGAAACACAAAGTGACCAGCAACAATCGACGCAAAAGCACACAAATTCAACAAAGCAAATTATTGAAAGAGAGTGCAAGGCTAAAAAGGGTGCTGGGACAAAGATCTAACCTGAAAAATTTTTGTTTTGGTTTTGTGGACTGTAGGTAATGGAAAAACACTCGATAAACTCACCGATCAACCTGGACTTTTGATACCACTTGATAGAGCTGGAGTGCCCGATCTTTCGGTGAGTGGAGGATAATTTTGATTTGGTGGAAGTCGACCCTCACGATCCGACTACGACGAGCGAACCCGAAGCGCCAATGCAATCGCTGAACCAACTCCCTGTGGTTACCGACCCTGTTGCAATCAAGATCAGAACTTCCTGTACGCAATCAAAAAACGAACAAGAAAAAGAAGGCGAGCAATCTTAATATCACTCGAAGGTGGAGTTCTGATTCACACGAGGACAGCACGTATTTGTGCGTGTTCGGTGTAGCTAAAGCTAGATGTAAAACAAAACTCAAACCCTAATGTGACGGCGGCTACTGAATATATAGGGGCTAGGTCGTGACCTACCCCCATGGTCACGCCCCTATGGGCTCCAACACGATACACGGGCCACCGGCCCAAAAGACGGCGGTGCAGCGCCCTGGCAGATTCTGGACGTCCACTTGTTTCGACGATTCCCGTTAACTCAGAAGGAATTTGGGCATGAGACCGGTGCCATTGGAATGTGCGTCTCCTTAGCTTTCCATCCATATGTAGAACGCCTAAAACGGACACCGTATGTGGCCGGGGCGGCCAAAACATCACGGACTGCTCCTGAACTCCGAGATGGACTCGAACTTGAGTTGTTTTGGGCCTCCACCTTGGTGACTCGAATTGAATTAGCCTTGGGCCTCCTTCATGACTTGGACAACCTTGTTGGACTCCTCCTTCACTAATGCATGACCCAATCATGGTCGTGTGCATGTGTTTCATGTCCTCATCACTCTGGGCTGGTCCAGAGTGGCGACCATGTCTTCCTCGCTCTTCTTCTTGCGAGGTTGGCTGTCATTGCGTCGATGGTCGTCGTGTCGGTCTTCGTCCTCGCGGCGGTCGCGTTTGCGAGTCGTCTTGTTCTCTTCTTCCCAACGACTTCTGATTTCGCTGAGTTGTTCTTTTTCTGCGATCTCTGCATCCGCCCACGTGCTAGCAACCCGGAACATGTCATTGACAGTCGCGGGTGGCTTCCAAGTCCACTTGTGAATCAGTCTCCCGTCGGAGATGCCGCGCTGGAAAGCTGACATCACCTCCTGATCCGTGACGTCCGTGATGGAGTTGCGCTTTTCTGAGAACCTGCGCACGAAGTCGTGCAGGGTCTCGTTCTTGTGCTGCCTGATCTGACCGAGGAGTTGCTTGCTCCCGGGCCTCTCCCAGGTACCGAGATAGTTACCGATGAAGAGTTCGGTAAGCTGCTCCCAGTTGTCGATGGCGTCCTGCGGGAGTCCTGCCAGCCAGTTGCGGCAGTCCTTGGTGAGCATGATGGGAAGATAGTTTGCCATCACGTCCTCGTCGCCGCCGGCCGCTTGTACGGCGATGTAGTAGATCTGAAGCCATTGAGATGGGTCAGATTTCCCGTCGTACTTGTCGATATCCGACAGCTTGAAGCCTCTGGGCCACGTCACGCTTCTCAAGCGCTCGGTGAACGACTGGAATCCGCCGATCCGACCTCTAGGGCGGGAATCGCTCGGACCCGATCCGTCAGCTGCTCTTGGGGGTGTGCTGTCCCTCCTGCGATCCCGGTCACTGGGCGGGGAACGGGTCCTCCGATAGTTCCGAGTCCTGGGTGGAGTTCGGTCCTGTCGGTAGGTTCTGCTGCGCGGTAGAGTTCGATCTCTTGGCGGAGTCGGTCGCCTGGGTGGTGGAAGCACTCGTCGTCGTGGCGGAGTGCGACCGCCATTGTTGCCGCGCCTTGGGCTACCGGAGAGGTCAGAGTAGTCTGACTCCGTCGAGTAGCCGCTCCTGTTACGACGGGGATTTCCATGATCCCGATCGTACTCTTCGCGCCGTCGGATTTCCTCACGGTGGCGCTCTTCGGTGCTGTTGGTGATGACGTCCCTCGCATCTCGATCTCTGTTGATCGTGGTGCGGAGGTCTTCATCACGACCCGATCCGCCGCCGGCCCGGTGTCGAGATGGACCGGGCTCAGGAGCGTCCGTGGTCGTTCTGCCTTGCATCTGGTGAACCTGGACGGAGGCGGCCTGCACGAGAGCCCTTACCTTTTCCAGGCCCGGAGTGTTAGGTGGCAGCCGATTGATTTCCTCGTTGATAGTAACGAGGTTCTGGACCGGTGTCTCGTAGACGTCGTATCCGTTAAACTCAAACATGCCGTCGCGCATCAAGTTCCGGGTGCTCCTCCGGTCGTGTTGATCCCGTTGGCGACGATGATCTTCAGAGTGAGGCTCTTGGAGTCGAGCAGTGCCAGATCCTGACGCGGTGGCTCCGTGCGGTCGTGCGGCTCTGCGAGTCGCCCGACTGGCGTTGCGTCCTCGACGCTGGTTCCTGGCTTCAGTCGTCTCCTCAGCAGGAGTGACCTCATCTTCTGAGACAGGATTGGTTGGCGTTGCTGGCGCCACCATGTAGCAATATGATCCGACTCCCTCTTGCGTGAGGTAGTCTTCCTCGGACTCGAAGAAGTCGGATGTGGGCGTATGACGCTCCAAACTACTCGGAGTCAATTCTCCGAGTGATCCTAGTAGTTCCGGCTCTGTTGAGGCATCAGACACTGTGTATCCTTCCGGCAGATCGTCCAGGATTGAGGGTCCCAGTAGATCTAACCCGTAGGAGTCGCTCCCATAGAAGTAATCATCCGACTGGACGATGTCCTTCATCTTCTGCTTCCGAGCAAGCGCGCAAAAGCCAGGGGTCTGAACAGTAATGACCTCAGGGCTCTGGACGCGTGTTGGTTGAGCGTTTACGCTCTGCGATGATTCGGCGACGCGACTCTCAGGAGTCGGATCGGAACCGAGTGATTGTAGATCTGTTTCCGACTGGTCTGGCCTCGCGTTCTGGGATGGACTCAGCGGGGTAGATCCGGCACGATCAGATGCGATCGGACCGGATTGGGCCGTGATGGCCGAAGTCGGCGCCAGAGAGTAGACCTCCGTGGCGACCGTAGCTCCTGCCGCTCGGGTATCCAAGGCGGCGGTGATGACGTCCCCGAACTGGATCTCGACTTCGTCGACGTCCGGGAGGTTGCAGCTGTCCAAGATCTTGACGCGATCCATCGAGCTTACCAGATTGATCTCGGCGACACCCCCTACCTGGCGCGCCACTGTCGGTGATATTATCTCCGGCAGTCTTCCACGGGGTAGCCCACGGAAGTGATTTGTAATGCAGGGAAGATCGCAAAGATCGGAAGCAGGATGGTTAGGATGGACAGACACAAGGGTTTATACAGGTTCGGGCCGTCGACTCGACGTAATACCCTACGTCCTGTTTTGGGATGTTGTATTGCGTGTTTTGGTGATTCGAGTTGGCTCGAGTTGTGGTTGGTTGCTGTCTCGTTTTTTTGGAGGGGGTCCCTGCCCGCCTTATATATCGGGGGGCAGGGTTACAAGTCGGTTTGTATCCGATCCTATCTCTAAGAATCCTTTCCTTCTTTACAATAATTCCTATTCCAACTAGGACTTCTCCTTCCAGATCCTTCCTCCGTGCGCCGACTTGTCCCACACGTCTTCAGGTCCAGAACGATGAGGTGGGCCGCCCCCTTTTGGTGGGCTGCTAAGCTTGCTCGTGAGGCACCCGGGTACTATATCCCCCACAAATTTTGTGGTGGCCAAATGTCAAAGGAAGCCTCCACGGAAGTTTTCAATTGAGGCAAATAAATAGTTTTTCGTGACCGTGTTTGTATCACCTTCATAAAATTAAATATTTCATGGTGGTTGATAATTCATCTCACGGAAATGGAACATTTCAAATTTCTGTTTTGCCCTTGTGGTACTTGTAACAAAAGAGTTGGTTGTCTAAAATAAATTAAAGAGATGGCATGTACACTCAAAATGGAAATAAAAAACCAGAAAAATTATAAAATGCACATTTCTATATTATATTGCATTTCGTTTATGATCCCCGGAAACTCTCGAACCAGAATTCTCTACTCCTGTACATCTGGAGACCCGTTATACTGTACCTAACAGCATTGGGGTGCTCCAATATTTTTCTCTCCTTCCGTTCCTCTCTCTCGATCGAGATTCTGTCTCGCGGTTCAGTACCGGAACAGAACCATTGTACAGACGTCATGAAAGGTCCCCGTCCCCTTCCCCACAGCCATTTCAAATCCATTTGAAATATCCACTCTCTCTCCTCCTCATCCTTTCTCTCTCTTCAACTCCTCCCAGATCTAGCGGTCGGCGAGCTAGCTCCGGCGCGGGGGACGGTGCACGCGTCGGAGGCCAGTCGGCCCCGGCACCGGCAAGCCTGCAGGCCCGTGCCCCTGGCTGCTGGAGCGGAGCATGGCTGCCGCGACGGGGGCGCATCCGTGGTCGCGCGGGTCGGAGGCGGTACGCCCGGCGACGAGGCCGGGTATGTGCGCCCAGCCGCTCACAGATCCGGCGCGGCGTCAGCTGGATCCAATGTTTTAAATAGATGGCTAAGGCATTTAGCTTCAAACTTCTAAAAACGGCTAATAGCCGGGCTAAATAGAGCTATAGCGGCAAATAGCGGCTAAATTACACGTAGAAGCAAATAGCCGCATTTTCCTCAATCAAGCTATAGCCGGCTATAGCGGAGGCCTTAGCCAGCAATTTAAAACATTGGCTGGATCTGGCCAGAGAAGGCCAGACGCGGCCGGAGCACTTGGAGCCCGGTTGGATCTGGGCTCTGCGGCCCGATGCACGGCCCGCGGCCACCGGGGGACGGTCTCCTCGCCAGCGACGGTCGGGGCGGCGGAGCTGCGGCATGGCGAGGCGCGCCGGCGGCTCATATCCAAGCGGCCATGGCTCGCCACGGTACTCTGCTCGCATGCCTCTCCTCCCATGACGGCACTCCACTTCCTCGCCGAGGAGGCCAGCCACCGTCGTTGGTACTAGAGCTTGGCGCGGTACTCAAGCAGTAGGGGCCGTTATCGGCGCCTCGGATCCGGCGCTCGTGGTGGCGGCGACCCTCCTCTGGCGCGGGAGCGGCGGTGCGGCCGCCGGTTCAGATCCAGCACGAAGACAGTGCACGATGGGGACGGGCGGCGGTGGCACGGGGCCGCTGGTGCCGGCCAAACCTGCAGCGGGAGCGCTCCGGCCGCAATGGAGCTCGAGGACCGGCATCGGGCCCGGGATCTAGTGCATCGCGACGGCGGCCGTGCCTTCCTGTTCGGAGGCGATTTGTTTTTCCTCTGCTTTCTTGTTTTTTTTCCCTCGATGTGTTTTTTTGAGAAGGAACATGTATTGATCTTAGCACAGCACACCGGCTCTCTTACAAACAAGAACTCAGAAAAAAGGAAAATTATAAAGAAGATTAAAACTCTTCCTAATCATCTTCCTCGACGACTTCAGGGATCTGTTCGTCACCGCCGTCCAAACCGCTTCCCAATCGTCGCCGGACGCCGGAGCCAAACTCCACAAAGTAGAGGCCGCAGAGGAGGGCTTACTGCTAGGCGCAGATGCTGAGTACAACGCCTCCCAAGCGCATCGGCCAACTCCGGCACCCACGACGCAACCTTCAAATCCAACGCCGGCAACCCGAGCAAAACTCGGATTTCCACCAGAGATCATATTCCTCAGGATTAAACAGGTCAGCAACATCATCACCTGAAGAAGACGACGATGCGCCAGCCATGGACTCCAACACAGTTCTCCCCGGCCTCTCCAATGGCGTCAGAGTAGATCGCCACCGGAGAACGGAAGAAGCCGGGAGAAATTATTCCCCTGCAACGCCGTCGCTTCCGCATCGCCGACGCCGCCAGGAACAAGAAGCCGCATAGGAGCCACGCTCCTCCGGCAAACCCTAGTTCCGCCGCCAAACATCGACGGTGAACAAACCCTAGACCTAAGACTCGATTAAGGACTCGATCTACTAAAGCATGGACCCCCGCTTCCCTTGCCACCGGCTGAAGGCCGGTGACGGAGGGAAACGGGGGCCAGGAACGGTGGTGGCGGCGGCGGCGGCGAGCCCTGGAGCGGTTCCGCAGAGTCAGTCGCGGACGTGAGTCGGTTCGCCCAGATCTCTGATATGTTTTACAGTGACGGCGGCCGTGCCTTCCTGTTCGGAGGCCATTTGTTTTTCCTCTGCTTTCTTGTTTTTTTTTTCCCTCGATGTGTTTACTCAGTTGTGTGCTACCTAGCTCTTCCAGTTCTCACGCGCGCTAGACTCGTCTTCCGATTTGTTCGATTAGTCTTGTGCTAGCTCCCGCGGTGCCTGTTTCAACTGTTGTGAAACGCGTCGTTAACGGTTGAATCTTCTCCCTCTCACGACAAGCGCACAAGAACAAGTATAAAATAGACAAGAAACAATATAGGTGGAGCTTCTCTTTATTCCTCAAATCGATATGTTACAATAGGGGGTGCTCCTCCGATCATATAGTCCGAACTAAGGCTAGAGACTATGGTAAGTGCCCACAAGCAACCGGACAAAGAATAGGATTTCTAGTCCTCCTTTCCTTCTTCGAAAGTCCGGTTGTTTTACAACACTCCCCCTTGGGCGATTACTGCGAATGCATATGCCTCATCAAAAACTCCATCTGAAAACCCAGTGGGAAAAACAGTTCTTGGAGAAAAGAGTACATATCAACCGCAATTGTATTGCATATGTTGCCTCGTCAAAACCTTACGTGAGAAACCTTCATGTAAAACTCACAAAGGGAAAAAGAGTACAACATTAAACCTTCTAGTTATACACAATTCTATATTTACTATTCTTCATGAATAGTGATGAATCTTCAAGATTAATGCATGAACTTCATGATTCTTGCACTAATGATCTTAAATAATCAAGTGGTATACCTTCATAGTAAATTCAAAAATTAATCATCAAGTTGATTTCTTCTGAGTAACAACATGATGAAAAATATGCTCCCCCTCATGTCGACATCTTTTAAACTTCAGTGTTCAATAAAGTCTTAGTTACATTCTACATAAATGTGTACGAGTACAATAAGTAGTCCTTCAAAGACTTAACTATGATAAAGAGCAATGCTTAAAGCATTAATAACCACTTATTAATTGTGCAACACCAAATAAATTTTATCCTTTCAGAGGAATATGGGGCTAATAAGATTCAATTTCAATATTTGATTTCAAAGTTCAATATTCAAATTTGAAATAATAACAACTCTATCTTAATGGATTCTAGTTTATAACCAATGATCTATTCAGTAGATCTTCAAAGATGGCTTATTCCATTATAGATAAATCAGTCTTCATTTTGGTATTTGAGGGGATAATTCAAATCGCCAATCACCAATATACCTTCTGTGGTATGTGAGAATACTTACTATCAATACTAGATAGCTATGCACAAGTGCTTAAATGGTACATTCAGAACCATATGATCCTCACTTTATTCTTAATTTATTTGGGTATGTATAAAGTTAATTCATATCTTCGAGATTATTGGTTTTCATTCAGGAAATGACTGATATGTTCTTTAAGAAATTTCTAATTCTTCGAGAATATTATTTCTCTTCTATGAAAATTCTCTCATGCACGGGAGAAGTGATTCACACAATCTTTTAAATTTAAATTCTTCTATGAACTATATATTTGAAAAGTGTTATTCACAATAAGTCATTCTATGACTTTATTTCGTTCTAGGATTTAGCTCTTCTAGAGATTTTAATATTCATTCAGAAATATTATCTACCTTAGACATTTAATACTTAATATGAGATTTAATTTTAATTCCTTCGAGGAATGATGAGTCCTTAAAGGATCACTATGGATTTTCTGAATCCACTAATTATCTGCATAATATTTAATTTATTCTTTCTTTCCATTTGCTAGATAAATAACAGAATATTCACTCAAACATAATGGGAGTTTGTTTGTCTTTAAAAGACCAATAAACCATTGCATTTCACCATATCATTATTTCATAATGACTTATCTAATTTGAACTTGCAGGTTCAAATATTTTCTTAATGGTTTAACCTCAACTGCATCTTTTCAGTGACCCAATACAAGTGCTTCATGCAACTCTGCCATGGACGTTATTCGTGGATCCATATTCTCATTAGAGAAATATTTGCAATGATAGAGGTAATGTTGTCGACATTTAATCTTTTTTCCCATATCTTCAGGTTAAGACTATGATATAGTCAAATAATATCTGCCATCCCAACACAAAATAGTGCGCGCGCTTTGTAGTGTTAGGCTTTCATCTTCATGATGACCATTCTTAATTTGTGAGGTATTTTACCATGATGATCTTCTTTCCGGGGTTCTATGGAGGTTTTAGTAAAATTTGTATGACAAGTTCATTTAATCCAAAACCAACAGGCATCCCTATAGATTTTAAATTAATGATCAAGTCATTTGCCATGGTGAGTATATTATTAAATACCCGGGATATACCACACATAACATCATGTTTACTACAAGTAAACATAACTTCCGGTTAAAAACTTAAGCTTGTTTCTCCTAATTTTCAATTTCCCATTTGTTAGTATTCATTATGTGCACATTCTCACTAGGATAAATTCCTTCAAAGAGTTCCACTTCAAGTGTGTTTCCACATCAGGTGGTGCCCTTCACGGGCTTCCTCACATTTAAATATTCTGGCATTATACTCAGCTTCATGCGAGTATGATTTAGTGCGTGTTTTTATTCATGCTTCAAGCTTTCAAGAATATTTTATGAAGATCATTATTCCATTCAATCAAAGGCATTCATATAGGCTTTTTTCTCCCCCTAATGCCGGTATTACATCTTCATAAATAATAACATACTTCCAATAATATCCTCATGAGCTTTACATAATGGAATTTCAGCTTCAAGTTAATGCCCATGTATGCTAATATGGTGAAATTAATAATTTTTCACGCACATAATTTCAAAATTTAGGGGTTGTTTGTTATGCAGTGAGCTAGACTTTATATTGTATATTATGCAATTTGGTATGTTCTGCATACCTACAAATTTGCAGTTGTAAAAAGTCTACAAGACTATTTTATTGTCTAACTTATTTATTTAGCCTAAAATATTTCGATTCAAATACTCATACGGTATACTTTAAGTAATTTAGAAAAATAAACTTCACGTTTATAGTTTGCAACATTAAATCTACACTAAATTTCTTTTAATTGCTTATTCATTCAAGAATTCGCCATATGCCTTATAATTTTAAACCCATGAATACGAAATAGTTTTTCACATAATGGACTAGCAGGTCCATCTTTTATTTGTCCGCAAACTCATTCTAATTGAGTCAAATTGTCCCGATTTCAAATTGGTTTGCTCCCCCTGATCTCAACCTTCTTGATGACTTCTAGTCATATTGTACATCTATATGAAATGCACAAATTGGGTCAGCGTGCAAGCTGATTGATAGTGCATTGTGATGGCTGGCTTACCATCTTAACAGTGAGAGTTACTACTCAACAGGAAAAGCTTGAGTATGTATAACATGCGAGCTATTACAATGAAAACAATAGTATTGTGGCTTCTAGCCAACATAAAGCGGAATTTTAATATAATACCCATGCAAAGGCTAATAATGTTGTAACATGCAGGTTCTCACATTATTGTGGAAAAACTATTAACAAGTCATTCTCAGTGACAAGTGGTATATATGGATTACGAAGGCTATGCGCAGAGCTACAGACTTAGTCATTATAATGACCACAGCTACAGGCCAACTTGCGCGTTGGTTTGTCCATCAATCTAACAGGATGCAGCTCTAAACCAACAATACTACAAGATTAGGGATATGCCTATTAGATTTTTCAAATTTATCCACATTCTTCATATGTCTCTATGCCTCAAATTTCTTTCTTTTTCATATCGTAATTGCACTTCAGGTGATGCTATGCTTCAAGCATGATCTATGATCTATTTCAAATATACCATAGAATTAAATTATACTGCTAGGATATACAGAGTATGATATGAAATCCACATAGTTGTACTATTCATTGTACAATAATATGGCTTGGGATGAATAAACTTCAAGTTACAGGACTTATGTATTTAGTACATAGTTGAATAATATACAATTTCTATACTAAATTGAATCTTCTGAGTTCAATTAAAAATCATGTACATTACTAGTTAAAGTGCTTCATAAAAATTCAGTTTCCGTTCTACCTTCATGGTAGAAATGCACAATAACAGTAACCTTCATGGTTATTTGAGGCTTTTAGTGGAAATTCGTTTCAAATAATTATCAAATAGGCAATTCAATACAATTATTTACAATATTCAGTATGTAATTCTTTATTTATTTCATGAGATTAAAGTTATTACTTCAGGTAAAAATTTCTACAAGCAAGTGGGCTTAAGATAAGGTGAGAAAAACCTATACAGAGGTAAGAAACACTAATATATTCAATTTGCCCTTCTATTCTGGGAAATATTCTTAAAATATTGCCAAACTTCTAGTATGGAGCAAAAAGTAATTGTTCTCTCTTCGTGAGCATAACCAAATTCTTCATGAATATAACTAATAATGCACCTTATGTAGAAAAATCTATTTACGTATGGTTAAGGAGTGAGTATGAAACTTCTTTGTTTCAATGCATCTCCCCCTGATCCTAACATCACTTCAGGAATGTACCTTATTTTCCTTCCAATTCTATTATTTATGCATCGCATAAAAATATTTTCTATATTGAGTTTATGCATATTCTTCTTGAATTGCAAAAATACCTACTTGGCAAATAATGTGATTCTTCACGAAAACACATAAATTTTGTATAACTTCTTGTTATTTATAAACTCAAATAGTTGGCGTACAAGTTACGAATTTACTGCTATTGTAAAATCATAATGTCATGCTGGAAAAAAATACGTTGTTTCACATGGACAAAATAACTTTCAGAGTTATATAGCATTTTTTCTTGAAATTATACATTACTATACTTTAAACCAATGATAAAAATTTCTTCTAGAAATAGTGAACTTCATGTCACTTCCTACATTATTCATGCAATTTCTACAAGCACACTTCACGTGTTCAAATGCATGAACCAAGTGCAAAATTAATTAAGGTTGGTTAATCAATTCAATAAATAATTTGTTTATTTTCCCAGAATTTTCTTAGCAAAATTATTTACCCCATTCATGATTTTTAGGAAAAATAAATAAATATGACACTCTCAGGGGTGTAACATGTCTAAGGTTCTTCAAGATTGAGAGATGTCATAAACCTAAAACCATTTTCTATGATCAAAGGTAAATTTCTAGCCACTTCAGGTATTAATGGTTCAATTTTTAGAATTATGTATCCATTAAACATGCTAGAAAAAGTATGAACCTCAAAGGGCCTAAAACCACGGCACTATTTTAATGAATTTATCCGTACATAAAAACAGTAAAAATACTTCACGTAAATATATATAAACTTAATCCGCCACAAGAACCAATTGTCCTAAGTTCTTTTTTCTGCTAGAAAAAAATATAAGCCCACATTTCATAAAAGCAGGGTTAAAACTGCATGTTTTATGTCTGCGATTGGATTTTCTTTCTGAAATCCATGAGGTAATTCACAAATTTCTACAGTTACTCTTAGCTGGACCCTTTCTCCTCCGGTTTTATTTTTCGTAAAAAATACCACGATCCCTTAATTGGTGTGGTTCATGCGCTGCTGGGCGGGCGATCCACAATGACAGCTGCGGTCTGTCATGGGGTGACACTGTGTGACTGCATTCAGCGCAGAGCGCCGCGACGGTTTTCACGGTTACAGACCGTGATAGGGTGGCGGTTATGACTGTGAGCCGTGTTGGGAGCGGTGGCAGGCTGCGTGCATGCGAGTCTTTGCGAGGCAAACATCGGTCACTTCGGGCGGCCCAGCGCGTGTGGGTGCGGCGAGGCCGGCAGCGCTGCAGGACCCGCACATGCGAGTGGGACTCGAGATTGAGATCGACTACGGGTGTGACTCGATCCCAGCTTCAGGCTTGCGTGGTGAGGTGCAACTTCAGTGCACGAACAATGTGGAGGTACGTGGTTGTTGTTTGACTTCAGGCTGATGCGACAGCGGGCTCAGGTGCTCGCTTCGGACGAGGATACATATATGGTGAGATTGACTACAACTACAAGTGGGTCCCGGTCAATGGGCAGGACTCTGCTTCAGGCAGCAAAACGACTAAGTTCGACAGCAAAACGACTAAGTTCGACAGGGCTTGGTTGTGAGCAAAGAGGCACATGACTGCAAGCGTGGTAGATGTGGCTGAGTCAGCTTCGGGCCGGGTGGAATCAAATTCAAGCGATGTTTCAGTAAGACGGCGGAACCATAAGCTGTGCACCACCTATCTGCTTGAAGGTTGGTCATTGATGTGCGAATCGCCAGCTAAAAAGATTTTGCCGTTTTTCTTTCAGATATTCTTGGCGTTCAAGCCAACTCTATGCCGGCGGAATTCAGCCCGTCCACGTTCATCCATGCAGAGATGATCGTGTTCCTCACGTGCATGAGGAATTAGTTCATCCTACATTGCTATTGTTGCTCGCGACCAACAAAGTAGATTGATATATTGAAAACAAACGTACTTTTTATTTGTTTTGATCAATTAAATCTACTAATCTATATCGACTTTCATACCTTGTTCATGATGCCAATTGATCTACTCCACTTGCCGTGTAGGAAAGTTATCAGTAGATACATACCGCGTAGGACGTTAGGCATTGTCGTAGACATGCCTGCTTGATGGCGAGTCGGTGCAGATCCGTTCGCTGGCGACGTTGATGTAGTCGACGTCGTCGAAGTAGTCGTTGGCGAGGACGACGGTAAGATTGCCAGCGTCGAGCTTGATGGCGACTTCTCCAGCGTAGTCGACGAAGAGCGGTCGTGCTGATAACGTGTTGTGAAACACGTCGTCAACGGTTGGATCTTCTCCCTCTCACGCCTCTTACGACAAGCACACAAGAACAAGTATAAAGTAGACAAGAGACAATATAGGTGGAGCTTCTCTTTATTCCTCAAATCGATGTGTTACAATGGGGGTGCTCCTCCGATTATATAGTCCGAACTAAGGCTAGAAATTATGGTAAGAACCCACAAGCAACCGGACAAAGACTAGGACTTCTAGTCCTCCTTTCCTTCATGGAACGTGTGGTTGTTTTACAACATGAACAATCGATGCTCAAGAGTAGTTTAGGTTAGGTACATGTCATTTTGTTGGATCAGTACGAGCATGTGACTGAGTTTTTTTGTTTTGTTCTTCAGGACAGTTTTATTTATTTATTTGGGGAATGACGGTTTTTCTTTTGACTCAATCTTGAGATTTAGTGTACGTGGTGGTACCCAAGGATTATTTGGAGATTTTATTAAGAATGTGGTACTACAATGTGTATCCTAAATAATAGGCTAACTCACTTTTAGTAAATCATTATTTAATTAACTACCATGTATAGCGAAAAGAGAAAAAAAAAAGGATTTTTGAATTGACCAAACACTATGTACCACTATGTGGCACGGCTGTCTTCATCTATTCTGCTTCAGTAAAACCATATGCAACATTTCAGGAACATTTCAGTGAGTAAAGCTGTACTAGAATGTTCAACGGTGGATGGATTATGGACTGAGGAGTTGGTACATGATTTTAGAAACCATAAAATAGTGAACGTCATAAAAAAGAGTAATAAAATAGCTAGGTAACGGCTAGAATATACAAAAAAAGTAAGCGCCATGTTCAACAGGCATCACGTGAGGCTGTGAACGGTACAAAACACTTTATGTCAAAATCGATCATGTACAGTGCGAAGTTTTTCGTCAGCCGGATGGAGCCAAGAACGCACAGAACCCGGTACAGATGGAGGAGCTGGATAGCCCGCCTCCGGATGGCCGGGAGTAGAATTGATTTCGAGGTTTTCGTGTAACTTTGCACCGTGCTCACTTCGGGAAACCAGTAAATACACTCGGTAAACACTTCACCGAGTGTCATATTTCGGGCACTCGACAAAGGTTTTGCCGAGTGCCAGGGACGACACTCGGCAAAAAAGTGAAGTAATGGCAAGGCGGTGCGCCGTCGCCGTGTGATGACGTGGTGGCGTCGGTGACGGCGTTGTTTGCCGAGCGTCGGATCGCGACACTCGGAAAACATTGACCCCTTTGCCGAGTGTCGGATCCCGACACTCGACAATGCGCCCCCAAACCGCCACGCGACCACGTCGCTTTGCCGAGTGCCGGGGTAAAAACACTCGGCAAAGGCTTAGTGTTTGCCGAGTATATATGTAAATACACTCGGCAAACACTAAGGTTTTGCCGAGTGTTTTTACCATGACACTCGGCAAAGTTGCCGCCCACTCCCTGTTTTTTGTGCTCGATCACATATAACGTACCCACGCTCAACAAACATTACAGGCTGTTCATATAAATGACAATAAGCATTACATGCAGTGCATATAGATAAAATCCATAATAAGCATCGTAGGTAGTTCGACAAGACAAGTTCACTAGTTCATTCGTTCACAACCAAAGTAGGTTCGTTCACAACCATAAACAATGTCTAGCAGTCCACAAATCACTGAGGAGGTGGTGGGGTGGGTCCGAACAGGTTGCAGCCTATCCGTGCCGACAGATCTTCGTCGTGAGGCCCATCGTTCGACGCCGCCGCCAATCCAGCAAAATTCTACACAAAGGAGAGCAGATTTGCATATGTGAAACAAGTGATAGGACATAAACAAAGTAGAAGTGTTATGATCGTCTAAAGTTGGCCAATTAAGTTTTCTAAGGTTGTCTATGGTAACCAACTAAGTTTTCTAAGGTTGAAATAAAACTATAAAGTTGTCAAGTGACTCACTGGAGAATATGATGCAGGAGGTGGTGGCAGCGGCGGAGGATTCAGTGTGAACCGTGGCGGAGTTTGCCCCATCTGCATTGCCATACCACTGAACCACTTGTACTAATCCGCCATCTGCTACTGCCTCACCCTCTCGACATCCTCCGCCTACTGCTGCCTCAGCCGCTCGGCTAGCTCCACCTGCTCCCGCTCGGCCTGCCACCGCGCCTCCATCTCCTCCCTTCTCCTCCTCTCTTCTTCCAGTTGCGCCTGCAGTATGCCATCACAATGTTAGAATGCAAAGCAAAGGTATGTAAAAATGAACTGGAACGATGAATAAAACAGAAATAACCTGGAGTGTCTGCACGGCGATGTGTGCAGCGGCCGGCCATTGGCGTATGTCTGGGTTAGCGCTGCCTGCTCGAATCTAGGACAGAGTGGGAGTAGTGGCTGTGTCGAGTGTACTGTCGCCGAGGGCGTACCTCTCATGCTTCTTCCCTCCTCCCATCCTCATGACAATTTCTCCATCAAACGGCTGGGCGCTCGGATCCCAGTCAGGCCCATACTTTTGCTTTCCCATCTCCGTGTATGTAGGGAGGCTGGTGTGCGCCATGGGATTGCTGTACGCCTCGGGCCCGGCCTCCGGATTGTACCGGACGTCGGACGTAGTCTTGCCCATGTGGGACAAAGCAATAGCCTGAAACTCTGAGATTGTCTCGCCATCATGTGACGCGGACTACAAAACACAAAAAACAATATGGTTAGAAATTATGCAGAATTGAGCGTTAGAATAAAAAAAATGATATGACGTACCCATCTTTCCGTAAATTCCTCGAGGTTAAGGATGCCCTGATGGTGTGATGCACCTGGCATCTCCAAATGGTGTTGTTGGGCAGGGACGTGTTCCTCCATCCATTTGGGAGAGCACCACTTGTCCACCATCCTCTCCCAGGCATCGGGATGCGGGGCGCACCACCATGGAATCGCCTACACGGGATCAAGTATAAGATCAGATTATATGTACTTAATCTCAAAAACCATTGTAATTAAAGTTCTACATTTACCTCAATGTATTGTGCTTGAGTCAGGTACATGGTTCTTGCCACCTCTTTGTCGTACTTCATTCCTTTGCCAACCCAATAATCAATGACGGTATGGACGCGTGCCTCGTAGTGCATGTCCTTCATGAGTTTATGACACGCCATCTTTGCCTGCTCATCGGCCCTCTCCTATTGTCCAGGAGCGCATCTGTAGAAATCCTGCATACATACGCGATGTACCCAGTCATTATTTCAAGAATTTGAAATGAATGTTGTGCTAGCGAGAAGACTTACCCACAGCTCCACAAGCACCCACTGCGCCTTGTTGGGGAAGTGCTTGCACTCCCGATCATGGATGTCAGCCGTGGGGATGTAGTAGTGGTCAAACGTGAAGGCCGGCTCCTCGATTCTGTGATGGGAAACTATGCCTGGGAAGTGTTTCCTGCACAGAACACCTAGGATGCCGTTGACCTTGCGTTTGTGAGAACAACCCGGATCTACCACTATCCAACCCTTGCAAAGTAATTAAGATACATTGTTAGTTTCTATTGTGATTTTCAACATATGCGGTGAAAAGGTACTAATAACATATAAATTTACTTACCTTTTTCGTCGCGGTCGGATCATCGGACGACGCTCAAAAGGTATCGGTCGCTTCGGAAGAGTCGAGGGACCTCGCTGCCATATTTTCTGTGCACTAGAGAAAGAGGATCCCCCTGTCGCCTCCTCCTCCTCCCCCACCTCCCCCTCCTCCACCACCTCCGTGGTAGGAACCTCGTCCTCAGAGGAAGACGACGACGAAGGTACAGGGGTTTGTGCCCTGCCCTTCCCTCGCCCCTTGCCTCCACCGCTCGCTCGCCCCTTGCCTCCACCCCTACCTCGCCCCTTGCCTCCACCCCTCCTGTACTCC
Source organism: Urochloa ruziziensis (assembly GCA_015476505.1). Lineage (NCBI taxonomy): Eukaryota > Viridiplantae > Streptophyta > Magnoliopsida > Poales > Poaceae > Urochloa > Urochloa ruziziensis. The sequence continues at coordinate 12,211,292 of CM027126.1, read as the reverse complement.
TCAGGTGCAGAGAACCCACCCCCTCAGCCTCTGGTAAATCGAGTTGACTTTACTCGTACCGCCCACCATCTTGGCTCACTCACCTGCAATTAAAAAGACAAAGAAAACATAATTAGAAAGAGATGCAAAACAAACGAAATATATTTAGTAATAAAATAGCTAGGATAATACATGTATTAGAAATAATCATCAGCATCGGGATTAGCTACTTCTTCCATCTCATCATCACTATCACGCATTTCGAGATCCGCATGCCCGTGCTCCAAAGGAGGAATTTCTTCACCAATGTCAATGCCAGCACGTATTTTTTCAAGTAAATGTACGTCCCTCAAGTTATGAACCACATCTCCATCCTCCTCGTCTTCAATCCTTTGTTCTACTTCCATTTCGCCCGCTACGGTTAAGTCTATCTCAAAACTCCTTTCTAGCCCATCTTCTTTGAAGAACTCTCCGACATACGTGTTTGGGTCTAAGTTGTAATCTTCATTATTTGGGACAGGTAGTTTACCGTGTGGCGATACCTTGTATACAACATCCCAATCCTGAAGACGCTCGTCAGTTGTGCATGAGTACGAAAGGTAATAAACTTGTGTGGCTTGTTGAGCCACAATATATACATCGTCTCCCACATAGACAGATGATTTTTGAATTTTGACTAGCCCAACATTAGGGGTCCGTCTGACCGCAGAGGGACCAAACCAATGGCATTTGAATATGACAGGATTAAGAGGTTTGCATCCACCAAAATCGAGTTCGTATATTTCTTCAATTATTCCATAATACTCGACCCCATCAAGGGCTGGCGTGCAAACTCCGATATTTGTGGTCCTTCAATTAGGCATCTTCTACTCATGGCTCTTTGTGCGAAAACGATAACCAGGCACAACCATCGGCAACCTGTCTCAACTCGGCACTCATGGACGCATCGGTTTGGCCCTGTAGATTGGCGCAGGATAGTTTGTTATATTATTGGTCGAGCAAGTTGTAATGTCAAACTAAATAGGAGGTAAATTAGAATGTACCTTATGATTGAACCAAGAAATGAAATTGTCCTGTCTAAGAAGGGTATCTTCTTCGTGCGGGGCGGGTTCCCTTGATTCACACCAGAATCGATGAACAAATTCCTTGTACTAACGAGAAACACGAGGGTTGGATGCAAAGATGGACTACGTTATGGAAAAAGTTGGTCGAGAACTTACGCCATGTACGGCTTAATTTCGTCAAGGTTGGTCAACACATATAGCATGATAGTGCGCCACTCATCATATTTCAAGGTCTTGAGGGTGTCTTCACTTGCACTTCCGAGTTGCCCTTGAAAAATGCTGAGGGTCATTTCAACTTCACCATAATTGTAATGAGTTGGTGGATTATACACGCTAGGAAGGTTGTCATCATATTATTTTGTTGTGCAATTTGACACCTCCTCCAGAATGAATGCCTTTGCAATTGAAGCTACTATTTTGCAATTATTTTTACATTTAGTTCGAAGAACCTTTTGACATCTTTCAATTGAATAGCACCAGCGGTTCTGCACATGCCCCCCCCCCCCCCCCATTTGTGCTTCGTACGGAAAGTGCAAAATCATATGCTCCATTGGATTGAAGAAGCCAGGTGGAAAGATGTTCTCCAACTTACACAGCAACACAGGGGCAAGTTTTTCCATTCTGCCATCACGGTGGGAGATATCTCCTTAGCACAAAGGATGCGGAAGAAATTGCTCAACTCTGCCAGCACTAGCCAGATATTGTCGGGGATATAGCCTCGAATCATCACCGGAAGTAGCCGCTCAAGCCATATGTCCTAGTCATGACTCTTGAGCCCGTTGATTTGCAAAGTAGCTAAGTTCACCCCCTCTCCAGATTCGGTGCATACCCATCAGGGAACTTTAACGTTTGGAACCATTTGAAAACTTCCCTCCTTTGAGTCGGGTTAGGACGTATGGGGCCCTAGGCTTCTTCCAGCGTCTGCCGTCTTAGGGAGGCGGTATGTTCATCTTCGGTCTATCGCATAACCGGCTTTGATCCACTCTAGCATTCACATTGTCCTTTGTCTTGTCAGGAATATCCATGATTGTACAAAAACTGCCTCGCCAAGATTTTTTTTAGTGTGCATTACATCAATATTATGTGAAAGAAGAATGTTAGGCATATATGGGAGCTTCCACAAGCCACACTTATGAGTCCAGGCATGTTGCTCACCATATCCCACAAAAGCATCTTTTTCTTTATCAAACTTGAGAGTGTCTAACTCAGCACGAATCTCGACACCTATCATGATATGTGGTGGAGGTTCTTCAACAACGACACCTTTCGTAAAGTTCTTGGTGTCTCGTCTAAATGGATGCTCAAGAGGGAGGAATTGACGATGTTTGTCGAATGAAGAAAATTTGTCACCCTTGATCAACCAAAGCCACCTCACAACTACCTTGCACACCGGACATGGGAACTTACCATGAACACACCACTCACAGAATAACCCATACGCCGGCATGTCATGCAAGGAGTACATGTACCAAACATGCATTGTGAAGTTCGTCTTTGTAGCTCAGTCGTTTGTCCATACCCCTTCCTTTCAAGCATGTTCCAATTCATCAATCAGAGGCTCCATGTACACACTCATATTTTTTCCTGGGTGTTCCGGAATAATTAACGACAAGAAAATGTTCTATCGTTGAAAGAGGACGCCGGGGGTGGGGGGGGGGGGGAGAGAGGGAGATTAAGAGGGATAACAAACACATGTCATCAAGTGTATGGGGCAGAAGACATTCCATATGGATTGAACCCATCTGTTGCTAGGGCAACACGTACTTTACACGCCTCTGCAGCTTTCAGACTATGAATCTCATCAAAGGTTCTCCATGATTCACCATCGGATGGATGTACCAGCTTGTCAGGATTGTATCCACGTCTATTTTTGTGCCATGTCATCTGTTTCGTGGATTCCTCACTCATGTAAAGCCGTTGGATCCTCAGTATAAACGGAAAGTACCGTAGGATCTTCACGGGGATTGTGGTCTGCTTCTTAGTGCCATCCGCAGAGTCTACCTCCACGAACCTGGACGACTTGCACTTTGGACATCTCTTTGCATTCTCATGTTCTTTCCTAAATAAGACGCATCCTTTCTCACAAGCATGTATCTGCTCATATGGCATCTTAAGTGCACGAAAAAGTTTCTTTGCCTCATACATGTTCTTCGGCAGAATGTGACCCTCTGGAAGCAGTTTGCCAAAAAACTTCCAACATGACATCGAAGGCTTCTCGACTGTGGCTAAACTGGGACTTTATGGCTAACAGGCGAGCAATGGCATCTAGTCGCGACACCGTGGTATGATCATGAAGGGGTTTATGTGCCGCAGACAACATGTGTTTGCCAAGTGTCTTGATCCCGACACTCGGCAAAGCCGCCTGTGTTTCCATTATTTCATGCTACCCCTGTATTTCAAATTCAAAAATGTTATACAATTTAGTTTTCAAATTTACTCAATAATGCTGATTCACTTTTTCTACGAATATTTCCATTATTTTATGAAGTCATACCTCGAAATCAATTTATATAGTTAAAAATTCTTTAATTGCAATTAATAGATAAAAAATATCAAACTGTTCCAAAAAATTACCAAAATTTTAGATTAACCAAACCATGTTGTCTATTGCCTATACAAAAGGTTATGAAACTAAATTATATTTCAACTTTCACTTTGACTCCAGATGTAGCTGAATCCTTCTCAACCATACGAATCTTCCCCGTACATGCTCCGGTTTGTAAGAGTCGTACATGAAATATTGTTCGAAACCTTCTCTGCAATTTACCACAATCTTCACAGATGATAACATGACATCCAGAAAAATCTCATGTTGTTCAGACATTTTTTGCATTTTATATAATTTTTAAACTATATGGTCACACGTTAATGGTCATGTATCGGCAATGAAATATTTAAAATTCCATTGTATTTCATGGGTAAGGACTCAAAATGGACTAAGTACTATGAATATGATTTTTCAACTCCCTTTATTTCATTTTTTAACTAACTTGCAGTACAAATTTGACTTATTTGAAAAAAACCTAGAAATCAAATAAACTAATTAAAATAGCTAACAGACCGAAATGTATACCAAATTTGAATGTTAAGTACTACGAGGTCTGTATGGAGAGCAGAAAAAGTTTGAGAGAGTTTGAAGATTTTTTTTTAATATTTTGTCGAGTGCTGGCACTAGACACTCGGCAAAGCACTACTGCAAAATCTATTTTTTTATTTTGCCGAGTGCCTCCGCTGGACACTCGGCAAACACGCTAGGTGGCCTGGCTGCGCGCCACGTCAGCCTCTTCACCGTGTGTCTGTTAGAGACAATCGGCAAAGAGCTGACGCCCTGAGCCGCCGTCAACGCGCCGTGCGTTTCTTTGGGGACGTGGCCGGCACGTGAGCTTCTTCGTCGAGTGTCCGTGAGAGACACTCTGCAAAGGGCTGACGCCCTGGGCCGCCGTCAACGCGCCCCGCGTTATCTGGACATGTGGTCGGCACGTGAGCCTCTTCGCTGAGTGTCCAGAGTTTGCCGAGAGTCGACACTCGGCAAAGGTGATGTTTGCAGAGTGTTTAGCTTTTGCTGGGTGCCAGTGCAAGAGCACTCGGCAAAGGGCTGTTTGCCGAGTGGCTGAAATTTAACGCTCGGCAAACTGCAGCACTCGGCTTGGTATTTCTGTAGGAGAATCTTTCCTCGGAGCTCTCTGCCTGACAGCTGCAACTGCAACCAACGCCAACTCGCCAAGTCGCCGACGATAGCGTCAGCAGTGAATGAGAACCCGTAGGAGAATCCGTAGAAAGGACCCGATCGTTGGTCGCCGGCAACGTTGACGATTACCGTGCGGCGTGCGCGACGTGGCTCTCTAGTGTCGCACTACACACGTAACACGAGGCGCCACCGTGCCCACAGAGCACTGGCTACCGCGCCTTCGTCGGTGCGCCTTCTCGTGCACCGGACACTGCTCCGGTCCTCCGGCCGGAGTTGTCTTCGGTCCACGCCTCCGTCGGTGCGCCCGGGGTGTTGCTGTTCGCCGCTTCGCCGACATAGCACGTCGTCTGCACGCCCTGAAAGCTGCCACGCTCAGCCAACGCCCATTCGCCCCTGCGATGAGCTGCCCGTGGGCTACTGCAATCAACAAATCGACAAACCGAGGCGCCGGCCGCTCCGTGCTTTCGTGCTGGCCGAATAATGAAGACCAGTGAAGTAGTTAATTTAAAAAATTATATAATACTCACTATGTATCAAAATATTTGTCGCTAAAAATTCATTGTAAATATATGAAAAATAAGCTAATTATGTAAGTTTATTTTACAATAAACGGATGGATATCACTACTAACTAAAGTGGGTCATACATTTTTTTAGAAAATTTTTTAAAACATTGCATCTCGGCTAGAATACTTAGTTAGAATTTTCCAACAGTATAAACGATAAAAGAACTAAATTAGAATACGAAAAAAGATTGAATCATGAGCGTAAGTTTATGTGCGTTAATTTTTTATAAGAAATTCAATAAGCCAAAAGTAGTATAAATCTTTAGTTTCCATTTCTCTCTTCTTTTCATCTCTTTTGGCATGCTTTCTCGTGTAGCATAGGCTATAGCCACATGGAGGCCCTCATCGCATACCAACAAACGAAACCTCAAAGTTTGTCTCCTACTTTTGACTACATTATGGGTTATGTCTAAAGAACATTAAAATTGTGACACTTCGTTTTAAATTAAGTTTGTTGACTGTCAAATTTGGCAGTAAGCTAGTCTAGGAGGCTAACCAGTCTGAGCCTATAGAATACTGACCAATCTAGCCGTGTTAGGACCCAAAATCCAAAATAAATGATTAGATACTACATGCATGACATATTAAATGTAGTTGAAAAAAAACGCATTACATAGATGGTCTGTAAATTGCGAGACGAATCTAATGAGCCTAACTAGGTTGCGATTAGACAATAACTTGCTACAGTAATACTACAGTAACATGTGCTAATAACGGATTAATTAGTCTTAATAGATTCGTCTCACAATTTACGAACGGAATCTATAATTAGTTTTGTGATTAGCCTATGTTTAATACTTTAAAAGTGAAAAGATTCCATTCCACATTTTTTTCGGAATGGAACTGAACATGGCCCTAGCTGGTCCTGTGTGGCAGTGTGACTGGATTTTGTCTGATCCGAGAAGATTTAAAAATTCTTTGAAGATCTCGACTTGTAAAAGAAGTTTTATGGCAAGGCAAGACTTTACCACCCTATAAATATAATGGGTCACGGTCGATTATTGAGGTTTTATCCAATTGATCAATCAATAATATATTTTATTTTTTTATCTCCAAAAACTCTAATCTTTTCCAACCCCTACATTCTCTTTCTACTTTGTCTCCAACCCCTACATTCTCTTTCTACTTTGTCTCTACTGCAGCTTAGATGACCTTCCGATCTCAGAGCAACCCTAGTTGTGCCATCCTTGATATGTCCCTCCCGGGCCAGTGTTTCTAGTTTTCATGACGAACTTCCGGGATCCTGCTTGATCAGATTCCTAGACCGATTGAACCGATTTGTGCAGGGGTTCACCACGAGGTGATTCTATGATTGTGCAACCTAGCGCACTCGGTGTGTTGGCCATGAATTTTTGTCAGCATATTTTTGACGACTCCACTTGGGAAAAAAGATCTGGCTACCAAAATTGTTCAATAAAACTCTAGCAAGATATAGAGCTATTTCGGATCTCAATCAGAACAACATCATCACGACTTTTATTGAGGAGCTGAGCGAAGAGGAGCGTCAGAGATATTTGGTGGCAAAGGAGTTCAAGTGTCAATTCTTGATAGGCTGCAAGAAGGACCGCCGGAGCACGGTGTTAAGAGTTCAAGTTTTTGTGATGCCCACGTTCAAGATGAGCGACAACAAGTTTGAGGTAACAGACAATGTAAGCAAATTTTCATCCGACCCATCTACCCTCAATACTAAATCTCATATTGCTACCAAGGGTATGGATGAGCTTGTTTCATCTTTAATTGAATGCAAAAAACAATTAGAGAAGAGGAAATCGGTTGAATCTAATGTTAATCTTGTTATTAGTAAGAAAATTCGACAAATTATGCCACATGAGGTCATGCCACCTAATAAATCGGCTACATAAGGAGGTGCTCTTGAGAATCCACCATATGGTATGTCGTTGAATTATTATTTGGGGTAAAGGCAACCAGACCAAATGCAAATGCCGAATATGGAAGATCTGGGCAGACCGGTCAGACTGGTGTTGACGGATGTTAAGTAACAAATCTAGCACGTCAACTACTGTATAGACACGTAAAAGATAACACTACTAGAAATAGCCGTGACGAACAACTTTCGTCATTGTATAAGTGGTTTTCGTTATTCAGGATGTTCCTCGATGACTTAATGACGAAATAACGTTCGTCATTAATTGAGCGACAAAGCCGTAGTTCCGTGACGAAATGATAAAAACCGTCACTAAAGTGTTTTCTTCAATGGCGGATTTTCTTACTTCATAGAACCATTTTTTGATTTTGTAACGGCTCTCGAATTTCGTCATAGAACTTTGGATCCACGTGGTACCTTCCACGCTAGCACATGACGTGTCGCCAGTCCACGCTGGCACTTGACATGGCGCCCATCCACGCTGGCAAGTGATGTGGCGCTGTCGCACTGGCACATGACATGGCATCTCTCCGCGCTGGCAGGTGAGGTGTCCGGTGGCACATGTCACCGACGTGGCTGCTTTCTCCTTGTCCACACGGCGTCATCTTATGCGTCCACATGACACTTTTCTATTTGTACACGTGTCACCTTTCTATTCATCCACATGCCACCCTCCTATTCGTACATGTGGTACCCTTGTTTTCGTCCATGTAACAGTTTTTTACTAGTCCACATGGCACCCTTCTATTCGTCCATGTAACTGTATTTTATTGGTCCACATGTCACCCTTTTATTTGTCCACGCGTTATCTATTCGCTAGGCCACGTGTTGCCCTTCCATGCGTACAAGTGTGGACTTTCTACTGGTCCATGTGTCACCTTTTCATTCGCCCACATGTCCAATTTATATTCGTCATCGGGTCACATTTATATTCGTCCACGTTGTAAGGAAAATGGCCCTAGGCCATGTTTATGATTTTGGTGATTAATGCCAACATAGTCATTGGGACTAACATGTTTGTCAAGATGTATATTTGAAGGTATTTTTAGGTTCCAAGTGACGATATTTAAGCCATCCAAACTATATTGAAAATCCAGAGAGTCTTATTTTGAGACACTCAAGTGATGGTATGTTGTAGTCAACACAAGATCCCGCAAGATGATCAAGAGAATCCTGCTCAGAGGAGCACCGACACAATTGATGGTGAGCATCGGATAAGTCGGTGGTCAGCACAGTCAAGCCAGCAGAGCCAAGAAAGGACAGAGCACCGGATGATTCGATGGTTGAATCATGGACCAGCGAATGAATCGGTGGTCAGCGCGGGAGATGGCAAAGTCAAGTTTGAATGGAGCATAGGATGGTCCGATGCTATGTCAAGATTACCAGCGGATGAATCGTGGAACGTGGCAGGCCATAGATGCATTACAAAGGACAAGGAGCACCGGGCAGTTCGATGGTACAAGACATGGACCAGCGAATGTGTCGGTGGTGTCGGCTCGGCTCGAGATCGGCTCAGATTCGGCTCTGGCAGAAATATGCATAGCATCGATTGATCCGATGCTACCTTGGCACCAGCAGCGAATCAGTCGGTGGTAGGTTCAAAACCAACTGGCCAGTGCAACGGCTAGTTGGGAAAATTGCTCCGGTGCAATGTGTCGGTGCTCAGCGAATGAGTCGGTGGTCACGCAGAAACTTGGCCGTTGGAGCAACGGCTAGTTCATGGACTTGGGGCTACATATACCCCCTTGGCCGGCCATTTGAAGTAGCTTGAGACTTGAGGAAGTGGTTGATAGTTGCTCTACTCATTTACAAGTGCTCATTCCACCAAAGTGCTTAGTAGAAGATCTAGGTGATTAGCATAGAGCTTAGTGCTTGATTAAGTGCTAGTTAGACCTTTTAACGCATTGCTTTAGGTGTTAGCCTAGAGTTTAGGCGAGGTTTGCACACCTCTATCTATCGGTGCTTGCGCGCACCAAGAGTTGTAAGTATCGGGGCTTGTAAGTCTTGCGAGACCCTCCAACCGAGTTTGTGGAGAGGCCGCCGTTACTTTGTGCTAGGGAGGTGAGGCCCTAGGCGATTTGCCGAAGCTCAACCAAGTGGAGGCGGCGAGGAGCATCCGGGAGAGGCCAAGCAGAGACCCACTCGCGTGTGGGGAAGTCCCGTAGGCTATCCTACGGAGTGACTCGACCGGGGAGTTTATGCCCTTGCGCGGCCATTCCCTTTGATAGGGGCTCCAACAACGAGGACTAGTGGAAAGCCGTGGCTTTCCAATACCTCGGGATACATCGCCGTGTCGGGAGTTTGCTTACTCTATCTCTTTACATTCCGCATTACTTATTGCACTATATTCCGCATTTACCTTTCCTAGAATTGCCATGTGTAGTTGCTAGGATTGGAACCTAGGGTGCAAAACTTTTAGCGGTAGAGTTAGCAACACATAGAAAAACCTAGTGCACATTTAGATAGAAATTGAAATAGGTTTTTATACGTGCTCTTAGCCATAGATTTTTAGGATACCCTAATTCACCCACCCCTCTTAGGGTGTCACGGTCCCTTCACACGTGTCTGGTTTTGTGCATCCATGGGACATCTTTTGTGGCCACGTGTCCGCTTGCAATACATACACGTGTCAATTTCTGATTTGTCCATGTGTCAATTTCTCACAAAGCCACTCGTCTATAGCATACATGTCCACGTTTCCTCATTGACCATTCATCACAAAATTTGGACACCAATGGTATCGAAGTGTGCCTCTTAACGAGGGTGATTTAAGTGCAACGAAATGTACCAGTCGTTCACGAAGCATCTGGCTTACCGGTCATCTCCCATTCCCGTCATCATTTACAACAGAATTCACAGAAAAGTTCACCACAATTATACTGAAGCCAAATAACGTCTGAATCCACAAGAAAGTTCACAAATGCCCACAGAAAGGCAAGTTGTGCCAAAATCAGTTGCACACACATTGGATCAGGGTTGAGAAGAAGAGATACCAGAGGACTCCTGGCTCAAGATCTTGATAGGCATTACGTTGCCCTCTACATGTTGCTTCTTGAGCTCCTCATACGGCAGGTCAAGGTTTTCTGTGAAGACGACGCGCAACCCGGCGTGGAAGCAGGCCAGGTTGTCGACAAGTCTGTCGCCGTAGACTCTGTTGTAGTGTGGCTCTGGCGCCCGCCACAATGGAAGGCATCGGCCGATGTCCTTTGGTTTGGACACGTCGTGCATGTCCCTGCAGGTCCTCCGCCGGGCAAGGAGGTCTACCATGGGGTGCAGTGAGGACGCAACAAGGCGATCGACAGTCTCAACGGACACATCGTCCGGGAGCCCAACAGCGAATGTCCTAATCGTCTCTATTTGTGCCGTGTACGTCGTCGCGTGGGATCACAGTGGGGAGGACAGGGTGTGCCAGGGACGAAGAGGGCTTTTTCTATAGGGGAGAGGCGCTGGAGAGGCGGAGCAGGGGCTTTTTCTACTGGCGATGGAGACGACGATGACGTGGTTGGGTTTTTATGGCGATCTTGAAATCGATCCCCTCTGTGTGAACGAGCAACGGGAAGTTAAGGCGTCTGCTTGGTAGCAGGGAGGTGCGAGTGGGCCGGGAAAGAGGTGCGATGGGGTTTGACGGCTCTAGAGAGGCAGATTGGGGGATTTTTTGCTGGTGGCGGTGACAATGCCGGTGCTGGGGTTTTCTCAAAGTCGATTCTCAATCTGGGATGGATAGCCCTCTCGGATGTCTCGGGAACCGTGGTCGGGCATCCATGGGCGGCCATAGTAACCGTCTCCTCGTCGAACCCGATCGTTCACCGTCAAATGTGCAATATGCGATCCTATAGTCCTCACCGCAAAATGATGCCCATCCCACCCATCCAGCTATTCTGCCACACAGCAGCCTCCGGCGCAATGAAGTTAAAGCGGCAGCGCTGCCGTTTTAGGGATGTGAGGCATCTCCTCGGTGACTGTACGTCAGTACGTGGGAACAATCAGTGTCAGGCGTCTCCTTTGGTGACCGGTGAGGAGTTATAGAAATGCCCTCTCCGGTAAGGATGGAAATATAGAAATGGAATCCGAATTATCCGATATCCGTATCCGCTAAAACGTAAATATGGATATCCGTATTCGTATTCGAATTCAAATGTGGTAATTAATTCGTTTTCGTTGAATTTCTCTATCTGATTCCATATTCGTATTCGGCAATATCCGGCAGTATCCGTATTCGACCATATGAAACTGTTAGTTATTTCTATGACTAATGACAAATGATGTCGATTTAAATATTAATAATGGTAGTGTATAATTAAAAAAGTTATCTCCATTACTAATGATTATGATATTGATTTTAATATAAAAATATTGCACCCATAAATAAAATATGTATTTATTAATAGTTTTATTATTTATTATATGATTAATTATTAAAATAAATATGAATGAATGTGGTATTATTAATGAGTGATCTTTGTCTAGACTTGTTATGTACTCATACTTTACTCTTTACTTTTATATAATAATTTTATAATATAAACTATTAATAAAGAAAATAAGTAAATATTGTTTTCCAACCGGTGTAAATATCCGATGCGTATTCGAATTCGAGACATCCGTTTTGTATTCGTATTCGAGAACATTCGAATCCGTCTTCGTATTCGAGTTAAAATGTGGTAAAAGGTGATATCCGAATCCGGTTCCATGCGAATCCGATCCGTTTCCATCCATACTCTCCGGGAAGTCGAAGCATCTGCGCCATCTAGGGGATGTGAAGCATGTCATTGGCAAAGTAACATTTGGTTGGCAACCTAACCGGACGATTCGGTTAACGACTCTACGGAGTATGACAGGAATGTATGAATGCATCCTCTTGGAAGTGAGAACACACCCTTCCGGATGATTTGATGGACAGAACCGCCACCTACGGCACACTAATGACCGCCGTGCACCATAGGCTTTGCCAGTTTTGGCATCGGCCCTGTTTAGATGAAACGTGAAATTTTTTTCGAGCAATTTCGCCGCGGGGGAAACTGCTCTACTTCTATCGCCCTGTCCACAACCTCCCGACGGGTCTTTACACACGTGCCCTACGTTCCCAAGTTGTCTTTGTTCCTCCTCCGCCGCCGGCAGTCGCCGCCCCGGTTCCTCGTCATCCTCAACCTTTCTTAACAGTCGCATAGCCATTTCGTCGTCGGTGGCACCGGAATTGCACCTGTAGAGGCACATGGCGAGCACGTAGGCCACTGTGTTGTTCCCGTCCTTGCAATGGTTTTTGCTGAAGACAAGGTGCATCCCTTGGCGAAAGCAGTCCTCCATGTTGCCAACTCTGGTCAGCTTGTAGATGAGTCTATTGCGGTACCTTCTGTTGTAGTACGGCCAGTGGAATTGCTCACAAGATAGTGCCAACCGCAGTGGAATACACCTGGCGACATGCACTGCTTTGCACACGACGCGCATTTCCTCGCAGGTCCTGCGTACGGCATGAAGATCTTCCATGGGGTGCCATACTGCCATGAGGACGCAGCAAGGCATCCGGCGACCTCAACGGACACTTCGACCGGGAGCCCATGCAGTGATGGCCTCGCTGGCGCCATTTCTCGTGTCGTCGCGCGGGGTGACGATGGGGAGGAGAGGGTGGGCTGGGGAAGATCCAGTGTGGCGGCCAGGAGCGACGCTAGAGAGGTGGAGTAGGTGCTTTTTCTATACCCCTTTAAAAACCACCACTTCTTTTCTTTGTAATGTCCACCCAACATAATACCCCCACTGAGCAATCCCTGCTGCATCCACACCATTCTATACACCTAGCAAATCAACTCCCTCAAAATCAAGCGTCCAGATTGATTCTCAGATCCTCTCTCTCTTCCTCACTCAAATCCAATGGCTCATCTTATTTGGATCATCTCTGACCACTTTGGTTGCCATGCCTACCCCGCGCCCACGGCCTGCACACCCATTTCAAAACTGGTCTCTCGATCCTCTCTCTCCTCTCCCGTCTCCTCCTTTCTGTCTCCCCTCCAAATCCGTCGGCTGCCGAGGCGAGAGTACGACCGACGGTACCTGGTTTCAAGGCGGGTCTGGAGCAGTGACGGCGGGACGCTGCAGCAGGTCCTCGGAGCGCGCCGGCCCAGACCTGAGGCGGCGCTCACAGGGCGCGGCTGGCGGCCTAGATCCGGCGCGACGCTGCTAGGACGTGGCCTCCGCCACGCGGATCTGCCCCGTGGCGGGCTCGCTAGCGGCACGACGAGGAGGATAGTCCCCAGGACGACGGCTGGCGGGGGCTGGCCTCGCTTGACTCTACAGCGCGCCGCAACCCACGAGGGGGCCGAAGCCGTGGGCCTCAAGGATGATGGTGCCGGCGGGGTGGCCGCCTGGGCCGCGCTGTCGTGGAGGCTGCCGCGGCTCTCGCTCGATAGTCGTGTCGTGGTGGACGCCAGGGCCCGGGGGCAAGCTCTGCCCGCGCGAGATTCGGCATGCTGCTTTCCTCGTCCGCAGGGGACGAGCGGCGGTCACCCAGCGTCGTCACGCGGCTCATGTGCCTCCGTCGTCGATGCGTTGCCGAACGACTAGGCGGCGGCGGGGCAGCTGCGGCGGTCGGCGCCGGAGCAGGTGCTGACTGCCGAGGAACCCGTTGCACTTTCGGTTCATCAACCCGGCCTTCTTCGAGCGTTCGGCGTCTCTGTTGTTGCCGCTGATGCAGAGGCCATCGTCGACAGCGTCGGCTGCCACGGCCGTGGAGCCAGCGATTTTGCGGCGGGCACCTTCGGATCCGCCCTGACCCCGCGCGTTCCAAAGGGCAGCCTCTTCTCTCAGGCAACACCACGGCGAAGGCGAGGGAGCCAGAAGCCATGTGATTCCACTGCCTGCTCTGCCTCCCGTCGGCCATGTGATTCCTGCCTGCTCAATTCCATCTTCCTTGCATCTCCCCCACCCATGATTTTGGACGTGCATCACATTGCTGGTAGAGAAGTCATCTTGTTCCTGATGTTTTTTGTTCAGACTAATAGGTTATAAGTAATAGTTTTCCTTCTTTTTTTCAAGCATTAATTTTGGCAAAGCATTGTTGTAAAATATATGTGAATTATACATCCGCAACAACACTAACTATGCATGAATTTCAGTGTGTGCATGATGCAGGTGCAGGAGGAAGGCATCCCAGATGGTCTCTACAATTAGCCTCATGTTCTACTTGTCAGAACAATTATCTTCTTGTAGTAGTGGTCATCTTCATGTTTGGCCTGTCCTCTATGCCGATTCCAGGTTTGCTCCAGTCATGCTTCACGTGTTGGAATCAGTTCTTTTTGTTTCGTCTCAGCATATGGTTTCATGAAAATTCTATTCTAAAAAAATGGTTTCATGAAAATTGAATCTCCCTGTTTGATGTAATGTGGTAGAGAACGCTACTGCCTGACTGTCTCTTCAGCCCACGTTCTTGAAATGGAACAACTGTTTCAGCTCTTTATGGATGCCCAAATGGACAGCCATAAACCATTTGACATCCATTTGACATTTTCACTTTACCAAATTACACACCATACTTGTTCATCTATCAATTCCTTGCCAAACTCTTTGTTCAGCTGAAATTGCTTGAAAAAAAAAGCTCAAGTAATGTCTCAAAAGAGAGAAAGCATATATTTTTTTTTCTTTCTTTAAATAAAGGATGCAGTTGCTCGATAAACTGAACATGCTCTTTCCTTTGCAGGTCACCAACAATTGTTTGGTAAGGGCACTCTGACATGGCTAACAATGTTATTCTATACTATCATTACCTGATGATTTCAAGATTTTCTGGTAACAACCTGACCGGTCTGCTGCTGCCTTCAGTGGGAAATTTGGTAGTGTTAGCCAGCCTGTGAGTATCGTCTGAGTTTCTCACTATTGTCAGTTACCTAATTATTTGCTAATTAGTTAAACCAATCTAATGCTTTCTACTCTAATTAATTATTATTGAAACAATAAGAAATCTATAGCTGTTCTATCCACAATAATTTTATTATATGTTCTTTCCTGAACCCCTTTAGGTGTATAACTGAGTGATGTTTTTGGAATGATCTGTTGGAAAGTTACCTGCTAGGTTGTCATGGCATATGAAATGTAAATTGTTTTAGTGTTGATGTTACATGGAACATGGCATTTTCCGTTAGCAGCCGATTGCCATTAGCAATTAGAATTGTGGTCTATGAGTTAACAGATAGGTTTGTGTTTAGTAGGTGGAGATTTTTTATTCTGATATTTTTTTAGTTCATGGAGGAGAAAGATGCGCTATGTTTCTGCAAGTGAGGCTGTTGCTTGGGGTAGATTGATGTCTGAATCTTTTGAGGTTGGTTATTGAACTCCTGAATCAATAGAAATGACATGCCTCCATCTGGCTAAAAAAAATGCTTTGTGTTTTCTGTACTACCTAGGTGTTGGCAATAATCGACTATACTTCAGTAAAAAAGTTTTATTCGAAGGAGTGGTTTACTACTTTATTATATGTAAAGCTCTTGCCAAAATCTGGAGCACTTATCCTGATTATTTGTTGAAAGTTGTCCTGATGTATTTACAGGTAACAATCTATCCTGAAAATGAGCTCTGTTCACTTGAAGAAGCAATCGGGTTTCAAGTAACTCTAGGATCTGTACAGAATGCTTGAATTAGGTAGTCATATAGATTTGAATGTCATTTAAAAATCAGATGGCTACTCAGATAACCATTTTCCCCTGTGACATGTATGACCAAAATGATTAGTAAATTCAATAAGACCACTTTGTACACATATATAAATCATCAGATTCTCTTTTTTATGAATTTTATGTGCAAAGTCCAAAAATGCTGAGGACTTCTAGATTGGTTAAAATGTGTATTTGCACCATTTTTCTGTCTGGTGCATTTGCACTAACATGTGTTGAGCCATATTTGTCTTTTGGTCGTTTGATTTACAAAATCAAATGCTGCCATTGCCATACAATGTTACGTGGCGTTAGCACGGGCATTGTACTAGTCGGTGTGAATTGACGATGGATCGGAGTTGAGAATGTCGAGGACTGAGGTTTTTATGGCTAGTTGTCTCCAGATTCAAACACCCCATATTAGAGCATGGTTTATGGTTTCGTAGGCGAGCGGGCGTATGGAGGTCCACCTCATCTGATCGGCTGCGCAGTAGTGGTGAGGACCACGAGCTTTTAATGTTCCGTGTTCCTCGGTAGCAGTGCGCAAAGAATAGCAGGCTAGCAAGCGCGTATACGCCCGCTCCCGCCGGTATCTCAGGATGCGCCCGCCTCATTCTCTTTCTTCCCTTCTCTTTCCGCCAGCGTGACTTTTTGCTGAGCTGTCTACGAGTGGCCCGCCTAATTAGCCTCGTGATACTTGCTCTTGCGCTACGAACGGCAAAGGTACTGCTCCCAGCTCCCTTCTCGGTGGAGATACCGAGGGCCGCGTCTTTTGATAAAATGTCAGGGCAAATAAAGGCTTTCTCGTTAGTCACGTTGCTGGGACCGACCGCCGACGTGCTTTTTCATGTCGCCATGGCGGCATGTCGGCATCCGCCAGCCAGCATCGCATCATTTGTTAGAAAAGCGGCGTATTGCTCTAGTCAGCGTGATCGGACACTGTGCGTTCACATGGAGTATATGAACATGGGCACAATGTTTAGCTCTGTACATGCATGTGCTTCTCAAGCATTATTGCTAGTTCTGCATTTCCTTTTCTGTACCGTCTGCTCTTCTATGAACATGGGCGGGAGGGCCTGGGCGATGGAAATTTCCTCCTACTCGGACGTTCTCTCATTTTTCAACTTTTACATTTGTGCCCTTTAGCAAATCTCAAAAGATGTATTTTTTCATTCTAAATTATAGATTGTTTTGCACTTAGACATAGTTTATATATAGTGCATAATAATATATATAAATTTACCAAACAAAATAAAATGACTTATAATTTACTCTCTCCGTTCCAAATTATAGTTCGTTTTGCCTTTTCTAGGTTCATAGCTTTTATTATGCATCTAGATATACAGTATGTCTGGATGCATAACAAAGACTATGAAACTAGAAATGTCAAAACGATCTATAATTTGGAACGGAGGAAGTAGAATAGATGACTTACTGTTTAATTCCCTTTCACGAGAGAACTCTCGTCTCATATCTCCTTAGTACAGTGTGAATGCTTGAAACCTCATTGCTGCGGTCTATTTGAAAACTGATGGAAACAAAGAAAGGGCCGCTAAAATTAATGCAAAGTTACTTGTCTATGCTTCACATTTTCTCATGCACACAAACGGTCGGTGCAGGCACGGACCAGACAGGTTTGAAAGTAGGTAGAATAGGACGAACCAAAGGGTTGGTCACGACAACTCATTCAGGAAGGGTACGGTAAGACTATTTGCAACATTACCCTCTAAATATCACGCTTTAAAAGAATATTTCAACCCTTCACTAAAAGATTACACCTCCTAAATAGCATCATACTGCAACAGTATCTTCTATTTTCCTCCTCTATTTTTTTTCCCTTGATCCCACCCCACTGACGCACATACAACACCCCTTCCTTCTCTCTCCCCCCTCCACGCTCCTCCGCCAAACTCTGCCTCGGCTCCTCCGCCTCTCCCTCGAGCTCGCCGCCGGCGGCCCTTCACCGGCCCCTGCTGCCTCCCTCCGCCTCTTCCCGACCGAGCTCGCCGGCGGCGGCCCTCCTCCGGCCCCTCCTGCCTCCCTCCGCATCTCCCCAGTAGGCCGCCGCCGGAGCTCACGCGGCGCGGATCGAGCTCCGGCGGTGGCGGGCCCTCCTCCTCTTCCAAAATACGGCGGGTGGAGCGGTGCCTGGTGGAGCGGCGACGCGGATCCAGCTCCTCCGCCGGCGAACCTGGTCGCGCGCGGCCGGGTGGCCATGCCCCCAGCGCAGCCGGCGGAGCTCGCCCGCGCGCCGCCTGGCCGAGCTCCGGTGGCCACGCCCCCTCCGCTTCCTCGCCGGCGGCCGCATCCTCGCTCCTCCCCACGCCGACAGCCGCGCCCTCTGCTTCCTCGCCGGCGGCCACGGGCCGGAAGCCGCGGCCCCTCCCCCACGCCCCTCCTCTTCCTCGCCGCCGTTGGCGCCCTCCTCCTGCTGGGACGCTGTCGCAAGCACCTCGTCGATGGAGAAGTCGAGCGGGCTGCTCCTCTTCTTGTTATTGTTGCTGCTGGTGGTGGTGGAGTTGAGCCAGCGGCGGCGCTCGCGGCTGGCGACGGCGACGGCGAGGTCGAAGCAGTCTTTGCAGTCATGGAAGCGCGGGGAGCAGGGCGCGGTCGACGAGGCAGCAGAAGGAACTGCAGGTGTAGGGGATTTGGCGGAGGATTGGCTTCCCCGAAATTTGGGGGAGGGGGCAGCGTCCCTGCACAATAGCGGCCCAGAAGCAAGACGCCGCTGCAGCTGTGTTTTGGGGAAAAAACCGGTACAGTGCCGGTCCAGGATGGTTTAGCGTGAACGATTGCAGATAGCCTAAGGCCACCCGCCGCGGTGTAGACAGTACAGTACACTCTACAATTTTAGTCACGTCAGATACAGCAAACACTATAGAATGCTCTTCCAATAGCTTTACTTTAACACATGCTCCAAAGTTTAATGGGTCCCACGTGTTATTTTTTTCTATACCTCTCTCCCCCCTCTCTCTCCTCATCTTCCCCAACCGCTCGATCTGGATCTCTCACCCCCGGAGTCCCTCTCCCCCGTCCTTGCGCCAGCGCCGCCCACAACTCCGGCATGCTCGAGCTCACCTCCTCTGGCATGGCGGCACGGCACCCCTGCCCTCCCCGCGGTGGAGCAGGGCAGCCCCGTGGTGGCGCGCGACTCTCCCTCCCCATGGTGGAGCAGGGCGGTCCGGCGGCGCCGGCTTGTCCTCCCCGCAGTGGAGGAGGACGGTCCGGCGGCGGCTCGCCCTCCCTGCGGTGGACAAAGACTGCCCGGCGGCGGTGGCTCGCTCTTCCCGCGGTGGAGAAGGGCGGCCAGGCGGCGGCGCGCGACTCGCCCTCCCTACGATGGTGTAGGACGGCGTGCCCTCGCCTCCCACGCCGGCGGCCCGACGTGCGCGCCTCGCTACTCCCCGCGCCCGGCGTCACCTCTGCTCCTCCCTCACACCGCGCAAGGAGATAGGGAGTAGGTGAGCATGGCGAGTAGTAGGAGAGAAGTGAGAGAGGGTGAGAAGACAGGAAAGCGTGGGGTGTTGGCGCTCTTAAATGACACGCTTTTGGTGTCATTCTAGCAGCGATTCCAAGCTTATTCTTATACTAACCCCGTCACTTGGCATTGAGATAACCTCGTTTCCACTTGTGTCTTGTATTTCAGAGCATATTGTGTTTTTGTAGGAAACTCGACATAAATGGAGCAAGTTCGGGCGATTTGCTAATGGGCTCAAGCATACATGGATTAAGACTGAGGAGATGGATCAACACGCGAAAGATGAGGCTGATCAGGGCCTAAAAGGACCCTGGCCAGCTGGCCCAAGGCCCCCCTGGCCGACCGGCCTTGCTTGTTTTCTGGCCCAATCGAGCTCCCATTTCTTCAGGACGAAGCATTCCGCAACCCTAGCATATCTACTCGCCGCCATTCACTAGAGAGAAGGGAAAAGGCATCAGAGGAGAAAAAGACGCCAGACAGGCACACGAAAGCGATCAAGAATCAATTTACAAGCTATCCACAAGGAAGAGACGGCGCCAGGAACCCTAGCGGCCACGCTGGTGGCGCCATACCTTGGTGGACAGCGAGGAGATCGACTCTACATCGAGGACTTCACCACCATGATTAGTGCTTCAATGTCAATCTACATGGGGTAAATCCTTCATTTGTCCATGGGGTTGTATGGAGATCTTGAGATGTAATCGCCAAATCCGTATTTGATTGTCAATCTATCATGTTCTTATGGCCGTGATGAGGCCAGAGTGGGGCTTTATCACTTTCATAAGTGTCTTTCACCATCTCTGCTTTGTTTTTCCACTGCGATTGTTTTCTTTGTTCTTAATTCTGATTTTTGCATAGGACACCCTGAATGCCGTCGCCGCCTCCGTCCCTCGCGTCCTCTCCGCGGAGGAAAAGACCGAGGCTGACAAGCGCGCGGCCTTGCGAAAGGCTCAGAAGAAGGCTACGCGGCAGAAGTGAAGCGCCGGGGCTTCGTCCAGCACAAGCCATCCGAGAGTCGCCTCTACGAACGACCCTTCGGAGGCAGCAGGTACGCTTCTTACCGACCTCGAATGGGCGGAGCTAGAAGAGGGCCCGGACATGTTAATTAATGACAGTGCTAACGATGACGCTGATTGGGGGCGTTGGAGGAAGAGGTTGACGAGGAGGCCGCGGGGGTGGAAGAGGAGGGCGGTCAGGTCCCACCCACGCGCCTTGAGATCGAAGCGTCCGTCCATCAGGGGTCGGGTCCCCTTGCCCGTGAAGATGAAACATCCGACTAATGGTTTGCGGACCAATTCTATGGGTCGGCGCCTTCGAGGGGTCGGCCCATCAGGAGGTCTGCGATTCCAGAGTCGGTGCGCGTGATTCTGGACTGCGGCGCCTACTCCGGCAGCACCAGCTGCACCGACCTCCTGTCATCCCGGCTTCGCTTCGGGGGTGAACTTCGGGGAGGTCGAGTACATTGACGTCACGCATGGTAGTCCTGGCTTTGCCTAGGCATTGGCGAGGATGCACGCAAGGTCTACAGCGACCCTTGGTGGTTCCACTCCACCCCTTCGCACCCCGTCATGGTCGATAACATGGCGGGCTCGGACGAGTGGGGTCCCACCGAATCCCTGGCACGTCAAGCGTCAAAGAAAAGGAGCGCTTCAAAGAGCAGGGCCGGATCTTCCTCCCGTGGGGGCGTGACCAAGAGGCGCCGGATCCCCGTAGCACCTGGGTAAGTTTTTGTCACTGTTTGTTTTTCGTTTCATAATCTAGATGTCATGATTTTGGTCTGACGCCCTTTCTTTTTACTCAGTGCGCTGGAGCTCGCCGGTCGCCTTGCCAGTCGTGCCCTGGAAGGCCCTTTGAAGGGTCGAGTCGACCGACACTGGCTCCGTGATGGGGCACTCCTCTGCGGGGGTGACGGTGGCCATCATGGAGATCCCCAGGAGCGTGTCGATCAAGCGCGATCTGTCGATGCCTGACCCAACGGCGGCCGATCCTCTCGTCGCGTTAGGACGACCCGTCTCCGATCCTACAACCGTGCTTGAGCCCCCGAGCATGCTAGCCCCTGCGGCAGAAAAGCCAGCCGAGCATGCCACGTCAACATCTGAGCCCGCGGCCTCCGAGCTGCTGGTTGAGCCTGAGCCCCGAGCCCCCAAGTCTCCAATCGCTCCTGCCCCAGGGGTCGTCTCCGACCCTTTGCCGGATGTGCCCATGGGCGAGAGGGAGGTCGAGGTGCCGCACCCAGAGGGCAAGGCGGCGGTAGACGTCGCGGAGGAGGTGGAGGCCGACCCCACTGCAGAAGCAGAAACGATCGTCGACCTTCTGCTCCCGGATCTGGATGTGGGCCTCGGCGAGGAGGAGGTCGCGGATGTTGGAGCCACCGCCCCTGGCCACGACTGAGCCGAGTGCTGCGGCGCGCGTTGCCGTGATGCAAATGGTGCAGCACGTTCTGCCCTCCCAGGGACATGCTTCCACGAGTAGGAGGCAGGCGGGCCTATGTTCCTGGGTCGAAGAGCTCCGTCACCGGCTCGCTTCTAATACTGCGGTGGCAAATGCGGCGGCGCAGATTTGTTTTGCTGTGCTGGTGCAGGCGGTGATCCCCAACGGTGAGGTGCATAGAATTTATTTGACTGACTTCCATATTTTTCCTTTCTGAATCATGATCCTAACATTTTTCGATGATGCAGGCCCTGATTAAGGAGATGGACTCCGCGGAGGGACGTTGTGCAGCCTTAACTGCTCAAATGGACTCGACCCGAGTGAAGTTGGACGCCGTTCGTGCCCAAGCCGAAGCCAATGATGCGTTGACCCGCCAGTTGGATGCAGCTCGTGAAGAGCTACGAGAAATCTAGGGTCGGGAGGGCAACTTGTGGATCGGGAGAACGCCCTTGGCAACGTTCGGCTGGCGACGGAGCTAGCCGAACATGACCTGGGGATCGAGCCCGAGTAGGGTGTTCTACTCCAGGTGCGTGTGGTCCACCTCGGGGATCGGGGCCTCACATACGGGTTGGAGCGGTTCTGCACCGGTACCAACCGAACCCTGGCTGCGCTCTTGTCGCACCATCCCACCCTCGACCTTGACATCATCAGCAGAGGGTTCGCTGAGGGCTCTACTTATGCCATTGTGCGCGAGATCGAGGAGAGGGCGGCGCCCTATGCAGACCGCCTGGTGACCGAGCTCCTAACCATGGATCTGGAGGAGGAAGAGGGTGAGGGCGACGACCCAGCAGGCCAGGTACCGCCGAACGAGGGACAGTAGTTAGTGGTGACACTTATTTGCTGTAAATAAATAATTTTGACTTTTGGGACCAAGTGTGTCGGTCTCGTGTGTCTTTTTATTTATTCCGTTTTTTATCTTGGTTTCCTTACTTCGTATCCAGCCTTTCTCTTTGGCATTTGGACTAGGGGTCGGAATTTGTCCGAGGGTGAACGTCCGACGGGTCGGCGGGTTGAGTTTATCTGGACCGCAGGGGTTGGATGTTCTCATGCCCCGGTCCAGCTGTCTTTAGTTCTGATCCCTGGTTGTTTCCGACCCCTAGGTCCGACCCGTGAGAGAGAGATAGGAAATACAAAGGAAAGGAAAGGAATTGTATGATATCAGTGTAGTAGCCCCCGAGGACGGCCTGGCCCCAGGGGGGTGGGTCGTCCTTGAGGACCGTGTTTCGTGTTACTTTAAAAGGAAAGAAGTACAAAGGAAAAGATATGCCATAAATGACTTAGATGTCTGCGTGTAGTCGATGTCAACAACCTCCCTGAGTCGAGTGGTCATTGTCGTAGACGCGGCTGGCGTGTTCAATCGTTGTCACAGTCGTGGCTGTCACGCTCAGTCAGCGTCACAGGCGTCTGGCCCACTCCTTTTGAAGTACTTTTCCCTTGCTCGAGGTGTAGTCCACCTGCACAGGGTGATAGAAAAAACAAAAGAAAATGCATGGCAGCCACTTGGTTAACTTTCAACAGTGATCCTCTGTGAGCTCATAAGGGTGTCCCGCACGGCGCGTGGCGTTCCTTTGGCGGACAGGTCCCGAGGGGCCGGCACGACGCCTGGGAAGGCGCCAGGTGGTGGACGGCCCTCAGGAGCTACACAGTGTAGGGTCTGTATGCGACCAGGCAGCAGCTGGTTAGTATAAATAGGCCCCGGCGGCCCGGGTGTTAATCATCAGTGCAATGCAAGCGATGCACTTAGACACGTTCGAGCGAAAATGGCAAGGGCGGGCTAGGACCCGTCCTTCAGATGATTTTGTGAGAGTTTCGAGACTCTGGTGCTAGAAGAATGTTAGGGAGCGGTGGGGGAGGAGGATGAGGAGTGGTTTCCCTCATGTCTTCCATGCCACGCTTACGGCAAAGCATGGGAGGTAAAGAGCGAAGTTGATCCACGCCCTCATCCTCGGCACAAGGGTTCATGGCT
Organism: Urochloa ruziziensis; assembly: GCA_015476505.1. NCBI lineage: Eukaryota > Viridiplantae > Streptophyta > Magnoliopsida > Poales > Poaceae > Urochloa > Urochloa ruziziensis. The sequence continues at coordinate 12,187,601 of CM027126.1, read as the reverse complement.
GCAGCACCGTTTTCTCGATGCTGCAGTGCTGAACGATGCCTCGGCCTTTGTGGATCTAGGTGTTGTTACCCACGGACCCCGTGAGCAGCCTTTGGCTGTTGACGTTGTGGCCACCGATGAGCAGCAGGAAGACGCTCTCCTCAGTCTCGGTTCTCAGGAACGCTCCTCATCAGAGGTCCGTTCTCTTGCGTCGGTCGCCGGTGCCTCATGTTCTAGCTCGAGCTGGTTGACATTTAGGCAATGGTGATGCACGCTTGGGTGTCACATCCCATCGCGTGCCCTGTGCGAGTTTGTAAAAATTCACGCAGGCAGGCTGGGCCGTGCGCGGTCCGGTTGGCAGAGTGGTCTTGCATCGATGGGTGGTCCCTGGGAACCACACCGCACTCGAGCCACCAAGGTGGGAGCTCCCCAGCTTCGAGGAGTTCTTGCCCACGTGGTTCGAGCCACCACGGAGGTCGACGTGGTGCGTCGTGTCAAGGCACGCGGGTTGGGCCTGGATTGCTCTCTTCATTGATGAAAGATGCGCAGCTCTGGCTTGGCTGTGTCAGAGAAGCAACCCGTCCACGCTGACGGCTCTTCCTCGCCTCGACCTCGGGGCCCAAAGACGGCACTCTCCTCTTGAGCTCCTCGATCGTCATGGGCTCGAGGTGGAGTCGATGTTCGAAGCCCCAGGGAAGCCTGCTTCCCTGGTTGGGGACAAGAGGCGCCATGGCCTAGGTTCACCAATGCACGGAGCATTGGCTCTTCGTGTAGAAGCCGGGTCATACAAGCCCCAGCATGGCGCCGACGGCTGGCATGGAAGTCGACGACGATGCGCTTGGCATCGCTGTGGTTGCTGTGGAGAACTCCCTCTTCGCACAGTGGAGGTCGGACGCGCTGGTGCAAGAAGAAAGCTAGCGATGTTCCCAGTAGCGCTGGGTCTTGCTAGTGTAAGGAAGTAGGCGTGTCCTGACACCTCCCTTGCCCGCCCTGTGGGCGGTTTGTATCTGGATTGTTGTACATTGTCGCTAGCCGACTCTATTTGTTTTCGCAATAAAGAGCATACTTCATCCATTCGTTAGGAGTAGGAAAGCTTTTATTGTCCCCTGTTGGGATATATGTACACATTTTTTTTGACTCCTCGACAGAGTGGTCGCTCTTGCGTGTAAGAATGAACTGTCCTCTACATCCGTAGCCCCCGAGGGTGTGAGGTCGGACGCCGAGCCCCCGAGGGTCGATGCCGCGCCGTCGAGCCCTTGAGTGAGAAACCACGGCATCGAGGCTCACACACCAAGAGTGATGACCACACACGTAGTCACGAGAGAAATGATCGGCTTATCAGGATTGGGGAAGGATCGTACATAATTCAAAAAACTCACGGGTAGAAGTGACGCAGTTGTTCGATGTTCCATGAGTTGACGAACTCTTCCCCATCCTGAGTCTTGAGCTTGTAAGCGCCAGACCGGAGAACTTGCGAAACGATGAACGGTCTCTCCCACGGTGGCGTCAGCTTGTGCTTGTCCTTGGTGTTCTATGACAACTTAAGAACAAGGTCGCCGACGTTGAAGGCGCGCCCTCGGATGCGCCGCGTGTGGTAGCGACGTAAACTCTGCTGGTATCTAGCACATCGAGCCAGCGCCACTATGCGGGCCTCGTCGAGGAGGTCTGCAGCGTCCTGTAGCGCCGTCTCGTTGCCCTGGTCGTCATAAGCTCGTACCCGTGGGGCCCCGTAGTCAAGGTCCGTTGGGTGGACCGCTTCTGCCCCATAGATCATGAAGAAAGGGGTAAAGCCCGTGGCTCGACTCGGTGTTGTCCTCAGGCTCCAAAGAACAGCGGGAAGTTCGGCTGCCCATTTTCGACGAACTTCTTGAGGCGGTCATAAATCCGTGGCTTTAACCCCTGAAGGATTAAGCCATTGGCACGCTCGACCTGTCCGTTCGTACGGGGGCGCGCCACAGAGGCCCAATTGACCCTATGTGGTAGTCGTCGCAAAACCTGCGAAACTGCTTCCCCGTGAACATTGATCCATTATCGGTGAGGAAGGAGTTTGGGACCCCAAAACGGTGGATAATGTCAAGGAAACATTCAATGGCATGCTCGGGTCGGCACCGAGTGATGGGTTTTGCCTCGACCCATTTGGTGAACTTATCTACTGCCACCAGAAGGTGGGTATAGCCCCCGAGGGCTTTCTTTAGGGGTCCGACCATGTCGAGTCCCCAGACCGCGAATGGCCACGTGATGGGGATCGTTTGGAGTGCCTGAGCAGGCATATGTGTCTGCCGGGCGTAGAACTGACACCCTCAGCAACTCCGCACAATACGCTCGGCATCGGACAATACCGTAGGCCAATAGAAACCGTGCCGGAAAACGCTTCCGACCAAGCTTTGAGGTGCGGCGTGGTGATCGCATACTCCCGCATGAATATCATGTAGGAGGGTCCTTCCCTCTTTGGAGAGGACGCATCGCTGTTGTACGCCAGAAATACTGCGTTTGTACAGTTCCCCTCGATGAGGGTGAAGGACTTGACATGTCGCGCAATGCGACGAGCCTCTGCCTTATCCTCTGGGAGTCGATGGTGTCGGAGGTAATTGATGAAGGGCAACCTCCAATCGCTGTCTGGGTCAGACGATCCTGGGGACGCGGTGTTCCCTCAATCTTCGCGACTACCATCGACCTCCAGTACTTCGGGGGCAGTCGCCCCTGTAGCGGTTGGGGTCGGGGGCACCAAAGCCCCCGATCCCTGGGGCGAGGTGGAAGCGTCCTCAGTGTACGTCCCACCTCCCTGAGGCCGGGCCCGCTTACCCTGGCAGCTCTCTAGGATTTCAAGACTATCCTCACAGACCAACACATGTCTTTTCTGCGCACTTTGTCCTCACTCATGCACACCCGGGAAAGACTTCCCGGTCGGTCACCCATCCCTAAATTGCTCCGGGCCAAGCATGCTTAACCCCGGAGTTCTTTCGAAATGGGCTTCCGGAAAAGAAGTTGCAACTTGTTGGTATGAGTATTCTATCAATCCTATTAAGCCCTAGGCTGTCACAATCTCACCCCCTGAGGAGACCGACGCCCTAGTCGGTCAAACCCAGGCTAGGAACGTCCCCTCCGGCCACATCCATTTGCCCAGTGCTAGCGCATGTGCCATGCTGTGTGACCACTCTGGGCTCACACCAGCCATGCGCACCATGCCTGCGCAACTGCGACCCCATGCGCCCGTGAAACCGCAAGAGTCAGCTCTGATACCAAATGTAACGTCCCTCCTCCCTGAGGCCGGGCCCGCTTACCCTGGCAGCTCTCTAGGACCTCAAGACTATCCTCACAGACCAACACATGTCTTTTCTGCGTACTTTGTTCTCACTCATGCGCACCCGGGATGGACTTCCCGGTCGGTCACCCATCCCGAAATTGCTCCGAAAAAGAAGTTGCAACTTGTTGATATGAGTATTCTATCAATCCTATTAAGCCCTTGGTTGTCACACTCAGCCCCCGACCCCTCTGGTGGGGTCAGCGTGTCATCTTCTCTCTTGCGCTTTGGCGATCGGACGGACGACATGTACTGGTCGCTAGCGAAGACTTCAGGGGGCACCAGTTCCTGCCCCGAGGCCATCTTGGCTAATTCGTCCGCCGCCTCGTTCTGACGCCAGGGATTGTGCTTGAGCTCAAGGCCATCGAACTTGTCCTCGAGCTTCGCGCCACTGCGTTGTATGCCGCCATCGTGACGCTGCGGCAGTCGGCCTCTTTCATCACTTGGTCAACGACGAGCTGGGAGTCTTCGCGAATCTCCAGCCGTCAGATTCCTAACTCTGAAGCAATCCGGAGACCGTTGATCAAGGCCTCGTACTCGGCCACATTATTAGAGGCAGTAAAATGTAGTCAAATGGTATATTCCATCCTTACCCCAAAAGGTGAAACGAACACCAAGCCGCCCCCTGCGCCCCCCTTCATTATCGAGTCGTCGAAGTACAACGTCCAGTACTCATCGTCAACCGTCATCGGCGGCAGTTGGACCTCCGTCCATTCGATGATAAAATCAGCCAGAACTTGTGATTTTATAGCTGTGCGGGGGACGTAGGATATTCCGTGCCCCATGAGCTTGAGCGCCCATTTGGCGATTCGCCCGGAGGCATCCCGACTTTGAATGACCTCCTCGAGCAGATACGATGTCACCACCGTCACTGTATGTGACTCGAAGTAGTGAATCAGTTTCCGTCTGGCCATGAGGGCCACGTACAGAAGCTTCTGTATATGTGGGTAACGAGTTTTGGAATCTGACAGGACCTCGCTCACGAAGTAGACCGGGTGCTGGACCTTGAGCGCCTGACCCTCTTCAGCCCTTTCCACCACCAATGCGGAGCTAACCACCTGGGTGGTCACCGCGAGGTATAATAAGAGGGTCTCGTTCGGGATCGGAGGCACCAAGATCGGAGCTTTGGACAAAACCTCTTTAAGCTTTTTCAGAGCTTCTTGGGCCTCGTCCGTCCACGCGAAGTGGTCGGACTTCTTAAGTAGTTGGTAAAGGGGGAGGACGCGCTCCTCGAGCTTTGAGATAAAATGGCTCAAAGCTGCCAAGCAACCCGTGACCCGCTGCACCCCCTTCAAGTTTCGGATGGGCCCCATCCTGCCGATGGCAGCGATCTTTTCTGGGTTAGCTTCGATGCCAGGCTTGGATACGATAAAGCCTAGGAGCATCCCTCGAGGGACTCCAAAAACGCACTTCTTGGGGTTCAGCTTGACATTCTTGCTTCAGAGCTTGGCGAAAGTCACTACTACAGAAAACATTTGTAGGAGTCAGGTCTTTTTTTAGGGGCGGACTAAAAGGCGACGCGCCCCTACAAAAGGACGCGCGGTACTGTAGCTAAGGGCCGCCCCTAGAGAACGGTTTCCAGGGGCGGGGCATGGGGTCAACCGCCCTGGAAACGGCTATCATTTTCAAGGGCGGGTGACCGCATCGTCCGCCCCTAAAAATGGACATTAGCAGGGGCGGACCGTGGGATCACCCGCCCCTAAAGATGGTAGACTTTCCAGGGGTGGGTCACCCCATGCCCCGCCCCTGAAAATACAATAGCAGGGGTGGGTGGCCCTATGACCCGCCCCTAAAACTCCTCTACTGTACAAAATCGAGCCTTTCTTCCCCAACCCGACCAGGTGCACTCAAAACCCTAAAAAGAGAGGGAGGTGCTACCCAAATTTTCCAAAAAAAGGTGGGGAACAATCCCCTCATTAGGAGGTGAGTTGATGATTATCCTATGACTATTTTTGAGCTTATTGCATTGATTAGACTCAATTAGGGTTTGTGTTACCTCTACCTAGATCTAGATCTTCATGGTAGTACATGGCCAATTTGGACCCCAATTTGGCTCAACCTTGAGTATGTAACAAGGTTAGTGAAGTAGGGGAAGATGATTCTTCCATTTATTTGCTTCAATTTTGACTTTGAAGCCTCATTCATGTATGAGGAAATTGTTAAAGCCATGGAGGAGATATTTGTGTTTTTAACAACAAGCGTGCATTTGTTTCTTGCATTTTCAACTTTAACATCATCTAATGTCTAATATTTTTTTGTCATGGATGTGTCTAATTTTTATTTTTGATGGATCTACATGTTTAATTATTTTCTAAGGTTAGAAGATGGATCGGTCATGGATGTACAATATATCGAGGCACGGTACTTCTTTTCGTGTAGAGCTTGACAAGTTTCTTAGAGTCGCAGAGAATAATGCAAGGGATGAGAGGACAAACGATATACGTTGCCCGTGCAAAATCTGTCAGAACCATCGTGTTTTCAACGACTTGGTTACAATCCAATCACATGTGATGGTGAATGGTTTCGTGAAGGATTACACATTATGGACATACCATGGCGAGAAGGATACTGACGTTGTGGACCTGTTACAAGACATTAGCCTAGACGCTGAAGCCATGAACAGCTATTTCCAGGGTTATGATGAAGATTATAGTTTAGAGGATGACGAAATGGATGATGGTCTTGACTTTGGAAGTGGTGGTGATGGAGTCAGTGGAGGTGAGGACATTGGTGGGGATGATGGTGTAGAGGACATTGTTGGGGATGAAGCTGGTGATGGCAGTAGTTGTGATGAATTAGAGGACAACGATTTCTTGGGTCACTTGTTGCATCATACCAAAGCGGAACTATTAGTTGGCAGTGCGAAAGGCACACAAAATGTTGAGGCGTTGAAAAAGACAGCTCAGGAAACTGTGTACGAGTGTGCAAAGGGTTGTCCTAGGCATTGGATCTTGCTTCACTTCATACTCGAGTTGTTGATTCTAAAGGCTAAATATGGTTGGTCCGATGTTAGTTTCAATGAACTCCTGCGTATCTTAGCATGGTTGCTTCCAAAGCCTAATAACGTACCGGAGAACACTTACCGAGCAAAGAAGCTTATCAGTCCCTTCACAATGGGTGTGGAAAGAATTCATGCTTGTCCAAATCATTGTATCTTGTACCGCGGGGAAGCATTCAAAAAATTGGACAAATGCCCGGTATGTGATGCAAAACTGTACAAAAACAATGCTAGCTATTGTGGGGACGAGGAGAATATTCAAATTGATAAAAATAAAAGAAAGAGGAAGGGTGTTGCTTGCAATGAGGAACCTGACACTTGTGTAGGTGTTGATGACGGGAAGCAGAGAAAGATTCCCGCCATGGTTGTTTGGTACCTCCCTGTGGCTGATCGCTTGAGGCGTCTGTTCTCAAACCCAAAGGACGCCGAACTGATGCGCTGGTGGGATTCTGAAAAGCGCATCAAGGGAGATGGAAACATTCGCCATCCAGCCGATGCAAGCCAATGGCAGAAATTCGACGACAAGCATAAGGATTTTGCAAAGGATCCAAGAAATGTTCGGTTTGCTTTGAGTACAGATGGAATGAATCCATTTGGTGAAAGGAAGAGCACACACAGCACATCGCCAGTCGTTATGAGCATGTTCAACCTACCAACATGGTTGTGCCAGAAGCGAAAGTTCCTTTTCCTATGCATACTAATAGAGGGCCCAAAGCATCCAGGCATAGATATTGATGTTTATGTTCAACCTCTGTTGGAAGAGATGGCAAATTTATGGAACAATGGTATCAAGATAATGGATGGTTTTACAAAGCAAGAATTCACCCTAAGAGCCATGATCTTCGTTACCATCAACGATTACCAGACATTGTTTGTGCTTTCAGGGCAGGTCAAAGGAAAGACGGCATGCACAGTATGCTTGGACGACGAAACCGCTTGGCAATACCTTGATGGGACTAGAAAGGGAGTTTACCTTAGGTACCGATGCTCCTTAGAGGAAGGACACAAGTACCAAGGTAAGAAGTTCCATCAATTTTTTGGAGGCGATGCTGTGATAGGTCCTGCTCCTGCAAAACCAGACGGACACACGGTCTTTCAGATGGTCAAGGACATCGAGGTTGAATATGGGAAGGTGACAAAAGATGGAAAGATGAAAAATAGAGATAAGGCTCCCATGGTTGGCGTGCCGTTTAAGAAGCAGTCAATTTTCTTCAAGTACTTACCGTATTGGGAGGACCTAGAGGTCCGCCATGCCATAGATGGTATGCACATGAAGAAGAACGTGTTCGGAAACATTATTTGGCTCTTACTGGATGCAAGGGATAACTTGAAGGCGCGCCAGGACTTGGTAGCTATGAACATTAGAGATGATCTTCACCCTATAGATGTGGGGAATGGAAGATATGAACTTCCCCCGGCTAGCTACAACTTAACATTGGCCGAGAAGAGGGGAGTATGTGAGTCTTTACGGGGTATCAGAGTGCCGAGTTGTTACTCATCTAACATCAAGAAACTAGTGTCGGTCAAAGAACTATCGTTTACTGGATACAATTGTCACGATTGCCATGTTATGCTAACTGTGTTCCTTGCAATTGCAATCAGGGCAATCAAGCCAGTATACGTAAAGATGGTGATCACTCGGTTGTGTTACTTCTTCGACAGAGTTTCTCAGAAGGTGATTGCCAAAGATGAATTGGCGAACTGCAGGATTTTATGAGGGAGACCATGGTGCAGCTTGAGATGTGCTTTCCTCCACACTTTTTTGACGTCACAGAACACCTCATGATTCACATAGTAGATCAGATAAGGACACTGGGTCCACTATACTTACACGAAATGTGGGCATACGAGCGTTTCTTGTCAATCCGGAACCGATATGTACTTAATCGTGCAAACCCTGAAGGAAGCATGATAGAGGGTTACAGTACAGAAGAAGTCATCGAGTGTTGCCTGGCTTATCTGAAAGATAACTTGGGAATTGGTTTACCACAATCACTACATCAGGGAAGATTGGATGGTATCGGCACAGCGGGGAGGAAAACATTCATCGACAAGGACATGAATGATATAAAACTAGCACATTATAGTGTCATGCAATGCCTCACACTAATGGAACCATTCATCCAAAGACACTTGGATATTGTCAGAGCAGAAAGTCATGGCCGCTCACCCGATTGGATCATGAAGGAGCACAAGCGTCAATTCGTTGAATGGTTGATGGAACAGGAAATACCAGATGGGGAAACCATAGAAGAAAGAACAATAAAAAGATTGGCATCAGGACCATCCGCTCAGGTGACATCATGGCAAGGTTATGATATTAATGGCTACATATTTTATACTGCCAAAAAAGACAACAAAAGTGTGTCTCAAAATAGTGGTGTTCGAACACAAGTCCAAGACGGAAATAGTGGCCAAACCATCACATATTATGGCATCATAGATGATATATGGGAACTAGACTATGGTGATAATATACTGTTCCTTGTATTTCGGTGTAGATGGGTCAAGCACCCAAGAGGTGTTGAGGTGGACAACTTTGGACTAGCAATTGTTGACCTCCAGAATATTGGCTACAAAGATGACCCTTGGATACTTGCTTCACATGTTGCACAGGTTTTTTATGTAATCGACCCTTCTAAAAAACAGAAGCACATTGTGATCGCTGGAAAACAAAATATTATTGGAGTTGACGGTGTTGAGGACGTTGAACAATACAATCAGTTCGAAGAAATGAACCTCTTCCAAGATCTACCACATAAGATACAACATGTAGAAGCAAGCATAAAAAAGGGCGAAATGCCTTGGCCACGCAATGATGGAGAACCAAGAATTGTCAATGGCTAGATATTAAAATATTACCTACTACTGAAATAAATTGATTTTGTATGCATGTGTATTGTAAACAATCGATTGCCTCAGAATGTATGAACGGGAACTTCTTCGCATTACTATATTAACTTATATTCAAAATTGAAATTTGAAACAAAAATTTTATACGCTCACAGATTTGTGCAACGTTTACAAAAGCACAGCTTTATACGGCGCTGCCTGAGTAAAGTCCACAAGACGAATGGTCGTTCATTCGGTGATAATGGCAGTTGTTGTGTGTCACGTTCCTTTCGCACCTTTTTAAACGGTCCTGATACAACAGAATGCTATGTATGAATAGCTCTTCATCTGCGCGCATAGTCAATCGACCACAGTATCATCCGGTCCTGGAGCAAAAGCAAGGAGCGGATGAATCCCTGTCCATCCTGTGTGATCTAAGAGGAAGGCTGTAGCGCTACAGCCCACATGTTTATACGGTGAAAACAGAGAACATAGCACCGAATGAATTGTTATTCATTCGGTGATAACAACAGTTGTGGTGTGTGACTTTACTTTGGCACCATTTTAAACTGTCCTGGTACAACAGACTTCTGCGGATGAATTGTGCTACATCTGGTGTGACGCGCGCAGGAACAATCTACCACAGCTTCATCCGGTGCGCAAGAAAAAGAGATGACCGGACGAAGACATGTTCATCCTGTGTGATCTATGCGTGAAGGACGCAGCGCTACACAGCCCACATGTTTATACGGGGATCCCAGGCAACATAGCACTGGATAAAAGTTCATTCATCTCGGCACTTGTTGTGGACATGTGGGCTGCACATATTCATCCGGTGACGCCACTATCGACGGGACCGCTCGAACGTCCTATCATCCGATGGTCATCCTTCACCAACTTCACGCACAAGCACCCTTTCATTCACTTGGGTTAAAGTGCTTTGAGCGGACGAATGTGTAATGCTGTTTTGTGAAATCGCCTGAACATATGTTTTTCTTGTTCGATTAAAATACGGCATACCAGATATATTCACGGTTTCGTTTCAAACTAATCTCTTTCACACTTCTTTGAGTCCTTGGTCGTTTCTTTGGCTTGTAATGTATGTTTGGTGCCTTGTGAGCTTAGGTACACAAAATAAATGCGCAAAACAATATTACATACTCAAAAATATATACAACGAGAGATAACTATAAGAATGCATTAACTGAAATAAAACGAGAGTGCACTTAGGTACAAATGACCATCACGAGGGCATACAAAAATCCAAATGACATGTCCATGTATGAGAAACTACAAAAGATAAAACACTCTCACCCAAGCATCACCCATCTCTGCTCCCTATTTATCTCCCCCTTTCCCCTTACCCAACATAAAACCCCTAATCAGGAAGTCCCGAGGCGCATCGGCACGGTTAGAGGCGCCGTCCGTGGAGGAGCCAGAAGCGAACGAAGATCGCTGTGCAATCACGGGGGGCTCTGGTGTCAGGGTAGTAGGAGTAGAGACTACAGTGCCATCCTCAGAAGATGTGACAAGAGGAGAAACCTCTGAGCCAACCACAAAACCACCTGTACCATCACGATCCATCTGTACCTAAATCTGCTCGTTAATAGATACGAGAGTGGAGTCGGCCTGGTCAATCTGTGAGTGTGGAAAGGGACCACCTGCACCCTCAAGCTGTGTCTCCTCTGCCTCTGAGCGTGCCACGGTAACACCCGCACCCACAAGCTCTGTGCGCTTCTCAATATCCTCGTCCTCCGCACTTGCACCCGCACCCACAGCATCACACTCTATCTCCTGCTCAATCTCCTCAGTTTGTGAGCCTGTCATGGAACCTTCTGCACCCTGAAGCTCTGCCTGCTGCCTAATCTCCACAGTATCTAGCAAAGTGTGCCTCGGGGTCGAGAGAGTCTCCTCAGGTGTCGTCTCGCCACCGAGTGGAGCTGTGGCAATCGAAGTAGACACTATAGTGGAGCCAACCTGACCCTGACTAAGCTGCTTAAGGGAGGCACGCATCTGATGAGACATCGGTATTGGAACTGATAACACCCGAGTCGCTTCAGGTGCTGTCATGGGAACAGAAGGCAACTGTGTCTCCAGGAAACCACCGGCTGGAGGAGGTGCAGTGAGTGGCACGTACTGGAGCTGTTGTGGCATAGGGGCCCGAAGAAGTGGCTCGACACCTGTTTGGGTGTACAAATGCCCTATGGTCCCAGTAATGTAACCGAATATCTGTGAATTAATCTGCTGCTGCTGAAGAAGCTGTGCACTAAACTGCTCCTGCTGGTGGCGCATCCGTTCCATCATGATCATCTGTATCTCTCTATGACGTGCATGCTCAGCCTTAGAGCAACGCTGCTGATCAGCCAGGGACTGTACTATAGCAGCAAGAGCATCTAGCTGAGTAGTGTGTGCCTCACTCACTCGAGGTGGTGGTGTCACAGGAAGTGGTGGAGGAGATGACTCCTGCGTTGGAACTGCTCTGGACGGACCTGACTCGTTGTCGTGAGTACGACGCTCTGGAATGTAAGGCGCGAAGTCTGGGTCCTCGTCCGAGTCATCACTGTATATATCAAAGTAGCTCGGGAGCTGAGCCTCTACTGTAGCTAGTGCGTCCCGCTCACGCTCAAGTTCAGTCATAGCTGCCTCTGCGATTACCTGCTGCTGCAACCTCTCCTCTGCTGCCAACATCGCTCTAGGGTGTCGGCGCTTGTCATTAGGCCGAGTAGCCAAATATGTGCCAAACTGACCCCTCGCTGAGTAAAACTCATCCATCCATTTCCCATCTTTGAGGTCGGCGATCAACCAGCTAATCAGGTGAGCATATGGCTGTTGCCGCTGGGCTGACATCGCATCAAAGATAGCGTCCTCCCACTCACAGAAAATCAGATCTACAATATCAAACTGCTCATGATTCATGATGTGAAGAAGGAGCCACTGCTGCAAGGCGGTGATCGTCTCGGCGTTCCCTCTCCTGGGCAAAAGAGACCTCCGCAACGCCATGTGAAAAGTGTAAGCCTCGACTGTGAGCTGCTCGGGAGTCCTCATGCTGCAAGGAATGAATGGCTGCCGAAACAGTGGAGCAATCTGCTCGTCTGTGGGGAATGTCGTAGCATGAGGACGGCGGGGAGGAGTACTTTCCTCACCGTAAGTGACGTGGTCCAGCACTGTACCTCCAAGCTTTAGACCAAAGGACCTTGCCATCGATTCCCTGGAGATCTGCCAAACCTCATTATTGAACATGAACTGAATGAAGGTCCTTTGCTCGTCAATGTAGAGTGTGGCAAAGAAGACTCTCACCCACTCCTCAACCCAAAGCCTGTAGTTCGTGACCAAGGCCTCGACCCCAGGCATGTACGCAAAGTGGGGCTGTATAGGTACCCCCCTGCAGCCCTTCTCAGTGAAGGCCAATCCAACTTCTTGTGCTCTGCGATAGGAAACCGCCCCCTCACGTACGAGGTATAGAAACTCTCCTGTAGTCGTGTCATAAACCGAGGGTCAGTGTACGCCTCTCTACGCTCAGGGAACCAATCAAAGATTTCAACATTCCTGTACTTCCGCACCCTCTTGGAAGAAATCCGCCTCAGTCAAGAAGCAACTCTCCTGGCTCTGGTGGTGTCTATGCACGTCTGACCCGTCGTGCAGCTGATATCTCCATGCCAATATCTGAGTCTGCCTGTGCCTTCTCCTCCTGCTCCTCCTGCTCCTCAATCTCCGGCTGCACAACCTCCTACTGCCGTGAACACTCCCCTGCACTACGGCTGCCACGCCTCCGAGTGCCACCACCACGAACACGTGGACCCGAGCGTTGAGGTGGTGGTGTCTGTGTCGGTGTCTGGGTTTCTGTGCGATGATGGCGTCCTGAGCGGCGCAACGTAGACGACTGCTCCGTCTGTCGCTCTCGAATCCTGATACCCTATTGTGGCTGCCCCTGTGTGTCAGGAACCTGAAGTACACGCTCCCACTCCTTCTCCACTCTACTCTTCTTCCTCTTCGGAACCACAATCTCCTTCCCTGCCCTTTTCTTCTCCCCGGCCATCTACAACAGATATGGTAGAAGATTACAAAACAACAAGATATGATATATAATAAATAGTAAATAAACTATCATTGGAAACGATATGTCGTAAGCAAAACACGAGATTGATTAAGGGCCAATGAATTTTACATCTAAAGATCTAACATGCTCGAGGACAAAAAAAAAACAAAGAATGCTAGGAGTGTCCTTAGGTGCTCGACAAGAGGTGGAAGTGAACCGAAAACACCTGCTCAACCACTTCGATTTTGAACTAAACAAGTAACATTTGAGTCGAGGACACGATATTACTATGAAAACAATCCTAATTATTGAACAAAATATCCTAAACATGAAACACTAAAGCCACTTTATAGTGGAATTTGAGATATACAGGTGAGCATTCTGTGCACATGATATTCTTGTGAAACATATGCCCCTAAACTACAAACATTGTGCTCTAAACAGTGAAATTTTAACGAATTTCATTCAAATTGAATCTCATTTGGGCGGGTTTGAAGTTTCTCACCACTGCAGACGAAATCGATGAGGGAGACGGCCGTGGGGTGATGAAGAAGGTTGCTGGCATCGCGCACGGCTGGGATACGGCGGCGTTTACCGGCGGTGGCCGGCAAATCGAAGGCCGCCGGCAGTGGAAACCCTAGGCAATGGTTCCGCGAGCCCGCGTGAGGCAGCGGTGCGCAGCGGTGGCGAGGAGGTGCGCGGAGCAGGGGCGGGAAGGATTAGCTGAACGTCGACGGCGGCGATTGGCCGGCAACAGCGAGGCGATCGAGTGCGGCAACGGCTTACGGGCGCGGGCGCGGGCGAGATTGAGGAAGGAGATGGGCTGGCGTGCGGGGTCCACCAAAATATAACCGTTGGAGTGGGGATGGGCTGGCCACACCTTCTATCCGGTGTGCTCACCTTGGAGTGGACCGGATGAAAGGCCATACATCCGGTCCAGTCTCTATACGTCAATACAGGGACTGTTATGTCACCAATTTATCCGGTGTTGTCCACGATTCATCCGGTGCACCTTGGGTTTTCTCCAAACCTTAACGCGCCCCAATGCTATTTTCTTCGTTGATGTATCTAACCAAAATAATATTAGTTTTACAAATTCAATGACTTCTCTCCATACCTAAGACATTGATGTCTCGTGATACGTTGATCTTTGGTTTTCATACAAATTAAAGATAAAATTATCAATTCATTAGATTTAGTGAGTTTATGATTTGAAAAACATAGTCCAACTAATAGAGCCAATATACGTGAAAGCCATATGTTTTATATTTTTCATCTCACTCTTCATCAAACACTGCCACATCGTCAAAAGTGATGACATGAGAGTCTAATAAATGACCATGAAACTCCCATTGATATTGACCTAAGATTTGTCACACAAACCAATGAACCAATATAGCTCTATGTATTCCACTAAGGAGCCACGGGACCACCCGCACCCTGAAGCCGTGTCTTCTGCTCAATCTCCTCGTCCTTCGAGCCTACCAGAGGACTCCCCCCTCTATCTCCTGCTCAATGTCCCACTAGAACCCTACGTGGGTCCCTTTTGTCAGTTGGTGGGTCCCGCTTTGTGAGCTGGGGGTCTTGCTTGTGAGTTGGTGGGTCCCGTTTTTTAGATGATGGGTCCCGCTTATGTGCTATATATAGTTGCATGTTTTATGGGACAAATTTGAAATCTTAGAATTGCATGTTTTTTGGTATGGAGGGAGTATTCGTGATTTATATTCCCAATGTTTGACTAAAATCTTGTGCGACGGCCGGAGACGGCGAGGCGAGCGAGTGCACATGGAGTGTCTTGCTTGTGATTTGGTGGGTCCCTTTTTCAGATGATGGGTCCCGCTTGTGTGCTATATATAGATGTTGCGGAGGGGCTGGGAAGCACAACGTTTTATCCGGTGCCGTCATGATGGTGCGGACCGGATGAATGCTGATTCATACGTAGATGTTGCGGAGGGGCTGAGAAGCACAACGTTTTATCCGGTGCTGTCATGATGGTGCGGACCAGATGAATGCTGATTCATACGATCTGATGTTTTTACCTGAATAGAAACAATGTTAGGTCAGTAGTTTTATCCGGTGACTTCCACCATGCACTACGGGCGCTGCGCCGTTTGCCGTGTGCCTACGGCGCACGGCAAATGTCAAAATCCACACGGCAAACGGTTTGCCGTGCGCCGCGCTTGCCGTGTGCTTAACGGGCTGATGGCGGTTACGGTGCGCCCCGCGCTTTGCCGTGTGCTTTTTGCTACGTGCACACGGCAAAGCCAGAAGCTTTGCCGTGTGTTTTTTGCTTCGAGCACACATCAAAGCTTCTGGCGGTGGGGCCGTCGTTCGCATCTAAAAGGGCCATGCATGGGCGGACGGTCAGCCACGCACGGGCGGACGGGCCGCCTTCGTGGAATACATAGAATGAACAAAACACGACTTAGGGTACATAAGTTCAAATACATTGCTTAATACTTAACAAATACAATAAGTTCAAATACATAGAATTAAAAGGGTACATAAGTTCAAATACAACACAAGTTCACAGCATGCACAAGTTCACATCTCAAGTTCACAACATGCACAAGTTCAAATCTAAAATTCACAACACAAGTTCACAACATAAGTTCACAACCAAAGTCGCGGCGTCTCCGGTGTACTTTTATTGAGTACGTGCCCCGTCCAGTGTCTCCTGATCCATGGATTTAGCTGTTAAGGAGATGTGTTAGCAAAGAGACAGCTGAAATAATGTTTTAATTAATTCGACAGTTGTATACATAAGGATTGAAGTTCAACGAATTGTGCCCTTCAATGCAACAACTTTTACCGTTCATTGGAGAGACGTGATGTTATCTCCTCATATGGTGTCTCTAGTATTTTGGTGCCACTTTGGACAATGTCAGCAAACTATCGTTTGAAGAATCGACGGGTGCTTCCGAAATCGTGGATGAATTGACGGGTTCTTCCGGTTCCTCAATTAAGTAACCTGATGCATGAGGATCCGCATGAGGTAGTGCATGCAGGTTTTTGGAGTTAGTGGTCAAGTTTGTAGTTAGGGGGCGATGTATGGACTGGTTGTAGCATACCTCGTTGATTACCTGCTCCAAGTGGACCTCCTCCTCTGGAACACCCCGCACCATCGTCACCCTGTTCTCGCGGAAATAATGTGATGCGCATTCGTTGGTTGGGGCGTTCTATAGTAAGAGTGACAATGGTTAGAGTGAACAATGTAACATTATCAAAGCAAAGTTCTGTTCTAAATGTAGTTACCGTTGGGCACCACTGCCTCTATTTCACTCGGCGTAGCTGGAACTACATCAATCCAAATTGGCCATATGTTCAGTATGGAAAAAGCGTTTGATGGCCCTGCTCTGCGGATGCCTACACTTGCATCCTTAGGTATGCGTGATGGGGATGCATATGTTAACATGGAGAATGCGAGATCGTTCCTGTTAATATGGACTTGGCAAACTTCACATATGTTCCTGAAGATTCTAGGTATTAGGTCAGTCCTTCCCCAAAAGACTGGTGGCGCTCCGGTTACGACAAGCTTCAGTGGTTCTGGTGGTTGGTAAGCAGGCATCTCTTCTTGGGTTTCTTGCTCGATCCTGTAGCTGGGAAATGTGGCATCAATGTGTACTTCGCTGGAACCATACCCGGGCATCAATGGTAAGATCGCAAGCCGATGTTGTCCAACTTCGAGGGTCCCATTTCTCAAGATCTTACTGGTATCTGCAAAATTGTTGGTTCCCACCACATAATCACAAAGGTACCTCGAGATCTGGCGTATGGCAACATTCACCTCCGCTTGCTGCTGTAATGCCTCCATTATCTGCCCGTGAGTGATATCCATGAGGACATGTGGAGATCTAGGCCTCACCAGGACTACGAGGTCAGTAATAGCTGCATCATTGTAGTTGACCTCAGTGTCCTCAAAGATCACGAGGTTTTTACGGTAGAATGTAGCCATCAGTTGTTGCTCCGATTCAGCTCTGAGGGCCTCTTCGCCTGCAAAATAAGATTGATGTGTTACTATAATAAAATCTTCATGATTGTTTTGTAAAAAGAATAAAATAACAAATGTCGTCATTTGAGACAATGAAATTTGTCGCACCTTGCTGGTTTGAAGAACCCGAGGTGGAGGAAGACAGCGGGAACCCATCGGTGCTTAAGAGTGTCAAATAACTCCTGAAAAAAATGAACATAAGAGTGTCAATTAAAAATTTTGGAGCCACACAAAAAATTTATATCGCCAAAGGGCGGAGAGATTGTTAGCGGTGAGGCCAAGCTGATTGACTAGTGGTCAGCTTGGGTGCAAGATTAAACAGGTTAGATTTATTTAATTAAGTTAGCCATAGTTTGTATTGTAGGATTAACTTCCAAAAATACAAACCCACATTTCAGATCCAAATAAAGCCAAACGAAAAACCAAATCACTCGTGCATGGATGATTTAAAATTTTAAATGCACAATTTTTAATTACTATCTTTAGAATTTATGAAAATGAATTGAGGGCTGACCTTAAATTTGACCAGGGTTTTTATATGATCCACACAATCAAACAAAAAGTTTTAAATTTTTAGAATACTCATTACAATTTAAACAACTCAAAAATTGTTAACATACATTTCTATACATCACAAATTTTATATCTAAAATTTCTATAATTGATAACTAAGATCTAAATTTGATCTAACATCACTAATTCATCACTAATTCTATACTAAATTACAGAAATCGATAGGAGGTCGAGAGAGCACTCACAAGGGATGGATCGGGGCCTGATGCGGCTGCAACAATGGGTACTCCTCGTCCTTCTCCTCTGGATGCGGCTGCCTCCGTGTCCTGCCGCTTCTCCTTCTTCTCCCCCTTCAGATGCGCCGGCGGGCAAGGGCAGTACGGCGTGGCAGCGCCGGTGGGGCGGGGACGGCGGGCGGGCGGCGAGGTGGGGCAGTGCCAGCGGGGCGGCGAGGCGAGACGGCGAGCGGGCGGCGAGGCGTGGCAGTGCCGGCGGGGCGGCGAGGCGAGACGGCAAGCGGGCGGCGAGGCGAGACGGCAAGCGGGCGGGGAAGCGACGAGGCAACACGGCGGGGAGGCGGCGTCAGTGCGGGGGCAGTGTGGTGTGCTCGATCTGTGTTGTGTGTGTGTGCACGACTGGGATACGGCGGCGTTTACCGGCGGTGGCTGGCAAATCGAAGGCCGCCGGCAGTGGAAACCCTAGGCAACGGTTCCGCGAGCCCGCGTGAGGCAGCGGTGGCGAACAGGTGCACGAAGCAGGGGCAGGAAGGATTAGCTGAACGTCGACGGCGGCGATTGGCCGGCAACGGCCGGAGACGGCGAGGCGATCGAGTGCGGCAACGGCTTACGGGTGCGGGCGCGGGCGAGATTGAGGAAGGAGATGGGCTGGCGTGCGGGGTCCACCAAAATATAACCGTTGGAGTGGGGATGGGCTGGCCACACCTTCTATCCGGTGTGCTCACCTTGGAGTGGACCAGATGAAAGGCCATACATCCGGTCCAGTGTCTATACGTCAATACAGGGACTGTTATGTCACCAATTTATCCAGTGATGTCCATGATTCATCCGGTGCACCTTGGGTTTTCTCCAAACCTTAACGCGCCCCAATGCTATTTTCTTCATTGATGTATCTAACCAAAATAAAAACAATCATAATTTAATCTAGGATTATGTTGATCGAATTCAATATTAAATGCAAACAATTTTGTAAACATGATAGTAATATTAGTTTTACAAATTCAATGACTTCTCTCCATACCTAAGATATTGATGTCTCATGATACGTTGATTTTTGGTTTTCATACAAATTAAAGATAAAATTATCAATTCATTAGATTTAGTGAGTTTATGATTTGAAAAACATAGTCCAACTAATAAAGCTAATATACGTGAAAGCCATATGTTTTATATTTTTCATCTCACTCTTCATCAAACACTGCCACATCGTCAAAAGTGATGACATGAGAGTCTAATAAATGACCATGAAACTCCCATTGACATTGACCTAAGATTTGTCACACAAACCAATGAACCAATATAGCTCTATGTATTCCACTAAGGAGCCACGGGACCACCCGCACCCTGAAGCCGTGTCTTCTGCTCAATCTCCTCGTCCTTCGAGCCTACCAGAGGACTCCCCCCTCTATCTCCTGCTCAATGTCCCACTAGAACCCTACGTGGGTCCCTTTTGTCAGTTGGTGGGTCCCGCTTTGTGAGCTGGGGGTCTTGCTTGTGAGTTGGTGGGTCCCGTTTTTTAGATGATGGGTCCCGCTTATGTGCTATATATAGTTGCATGTTTTATGGGACAAATTTGAAATCTTAGAATTGCATGTTTTTTTTGGTACAGGAGGGAGTATTCGTGATTTATATTCCCAATGTTTGACTAAAATCTTGTGCGACGGCCGGAGACGGCGAGGCAAGCGAGTGCACATCGAGTGTCTTGCTTGTGATTTGGTGGGTCCCTTTTTCAGATGATGGGTCCCGCTTGTGTGCTATATATATATGTTGTGGAGGGGCTGGGAAGCACAACATTTTATCCGGTGCCGTCATGATGGTGCGGACCGGATGAATGCTGATTCATACGTAGATGTTGCGGAGGGGCTGAGAAGCACAACGTTTTATCTGGTGCCGTCATGATGGTGCAGACCAGATGAATGCTGATTCATACGGTCTGATGTTTTTACCTGAATAGAAACAATGTTAGGTCAGCAGTTTTATCCGGTGACTTCCACCATGGATAGCACCGGATGCTGTCGTGTTGTTCCGAGGATGCCAAAGCATAACGTGTTAGTTTTAGAAATTCCATGACTTCTCCATACCTAACGCATTGATGTGCCATGTTACATTGATTTTTGGTTTTGATACAAATAAAAGACAAAATTACCAATTGAATTTATAATTTCATTAGATTTAGTGAGCTTATGATTTGGTCGGTTCTATTTGTGAGTTGGTGGGTCCAGCTTGTGAGTTAGTGAGTCCCGTTTTTCATGCTTTGTGCTATATATAGTTTCATGTTTTATGGGATTGGCAATGACTTCTCTCCATACCTAAGACATTGATGTCTCATGATACGTTGATTTTTGGTTTTCATACAAATTAAAGATAAAATTATCAATTCATTAGATTTAGTGAGTTTATGATTTGAAAAAGATAGTCCAACTAATAGAGCCATCATCCCCGCGTTGTCGCCGCTCTTCTTGCGCCGCTCGCACTCGCGCTCCCCTACGGCGATGGATGACGCCGAGGCCTCGTCATCACGCAGAAGACTGGATGTGGCGGTTGCTGTTGCGGCGATGACTTTCTTCAACATCGATCGACTGCCTTATGATGTGATCTCCCACATCATTTGTCTCTCGGTGTTTTCTGAAGGCGAAGAATTTGTCGTCTGCGAGTACTTGCGCCTTCGTCAGTTCTCCTCCACTTTTCGGACCATCTGCGACTCCCGCGACGTCCTCCTGCGCCTATCCTTCCGGCAGTTTCGTAGCCACTGCAGGGATATGTGGCACACTGTGAGGGCACGCTATTTGCTGCGCTTGCGTGACGTGAATCATCCAGAGGCCCTATTCTACGAGGGGATTGTGAGGATGGTGATTCGGCGGGGTTACGCCAAAGGGTTGCAGCTCATCATCCAGGCCGCTGCTGTTGGGGACAACCCCGCGGCTTACTTCTTGGCGATGCTCCGGTATCGGCTGAACCCAGCGGATCCCGAAGCATTGACGATGGTCCATCGCATTAGCGGCGGCCGGATAACATCTACGGTAGGTGGTGGAACCGCGGCCTGCCGGCATTGCGTGGGGTGGTCCAGCAGGAACTCTCCTACGTTGCGCACCGTTTCAGGGCTATTCATGCCTTCGACATAGAGTTGATCCCACAGGATCCTCACGTGTGCACATGGATACGGTGCATGCGTTGGCCATATGGGAGTATGGTCACCCTCTACTGCAGCCCACAGTGCCGCATCCGTCATGAGTTCGACCTCTTGACGCGGCCCTTCAGTGGCGCTGTGTGTTTCGCCGTCAGCAGGATGACTCTGTGAGACACCCCTGGAGTTATTGCTGGCCAATGTGGTGGGTGATATCTTTTGTTAGTAAATGTAAATTATCGTGGAACTTGTAATAAATCTATGAACTTGTTATGCTATATATGATGTTGCATGTATGTTGTTTCGGTGCCCAGTGGTGGGTGATAACCTTTGTTGTTAAATGTTAATTATCGTGGAACTTGTAATGAATCAATGAACTTGGTTTGCTATATATGATGTTGCATGTATGATGTTTTTGTATTCAAGGTTGTGCTATGTATGATTGTTAATGAGCTTGTATCATGGTCGTGCTTATGGAGAGACAATTATGAGTTGTTTGAGGAAAAAATCAGTTAATGTCGGTTTGAAACACGTTGCACGGTTTTATATGGTGACTTTACAAGATATGTGCATCGGATGGATTGAATATTCTTCCTGAGTGTTGTGAGATTGAAATAAGCGAATACACATTTTCATCCGCTGTGCATACAAGGAAGCATCACCGGACGGAATGGTGCTTAACATGTAATGTGGCTGTAACACAGTTTCATCCGGTGCTGCTACGTTTTGCGGCACCGTTTGAACTCGCGTTCATCCTGTCTAACAGCCGGACAACTTTCCAGGGGCGGGTGAGTCAGCCGCCCCTGCTAATGGTGACCACCCGCCCCTAAAAATGAGTATATCTATATAAGCTCGAGCGTTTCTGGACTTGGCCAAAATTTTCGGACAGAGCGCGGGACGCCGACAGGCTGCCCAAATTTTTGCTGCCTCCCGCCCTCCGACCGCGCCGCCGTCACCTCCGTGCTCTGGCCGCACGCCGCCATCCTCCATCTGCTCTCCGGCCGTGCCGTCCCTGCGGGTCCTCCGCCGGCGCGCGGCCTCTTCGCTCGGGGCGGCGCTTCCCGTACCAGCCCCTGCGAGTCACGCCGGCGCCGCCGCGCTGCCCCCTCCGCCGTCCCCCTCCGCGTCCACGCCCCCGCCTCTGGCACCACCACCATCTCCTCTAAGCTCTGCTGCCGCTCATGCCGGAGCGCAAGCCCTTCACGCACACCGCGAGGATGACGCCGCCCCGGCCGTCCGTGCTCCGGCCCCAGCCCGCTGGTGGTAAAGGTGAGCACCTTGTTCGCGCGCCTTAGGTGTTCGATGTAATGCCCATGAGAGCTGAATCTGTTAAAATACCTTTTTTCATGTGTTTGATTACTTGGTATTGGTATGAAGGAAATTAGGTTCAACTAATCCGGATCAGTCAAGTTTTATTTTATGCTCATGATATACAATGTTTTTTCTTCACATGTAACATGTAATCAAGACGATGGATGAGCCATCATCATCCAATCATGATGATGACAATGGGTTTGACTTGGACGTCATTGGGTCCCAGACCCTTTGCGACCCTAATGAAGTATTTGAAGATGATAATGAAGAAGTAGAAGATTCCAGGGATGAAGAGAACGGGGAAGATGCTGACATTGGATACGGTCCGCAAGTAGGAGAAGGCGCGTGGGTACACAATGTGTGGATGGACCCTATTGATCCACACCCCATTGAACCGCGTGAAGGCCGTACGGAGATGGACCTTGACCCGGATTTCGATCCGGTTAGTGAGGTAACGACGATTCCTACTCTGCTTTCATGTACATTTTCATTGGATAGACAAAATGATATGTACTTACGATACTCTTATGATCGTGCTAGGTGCGTCGTTCTCTGGTAAGAAAAAGGAGACGCCGCCGACGTGGAGTAAGCCCCTCGCCAGCAGAAGACTTTGAGGTTGTTGGAGGTCCGACCATGGGCCCACAGGGACACATGGATTGTCTCCAGACAGAGTCGTACCAGGCGTGAAGAACTCGAGTAGAGTACTGCAAGGACTCTTCTTGATATGGAAACTAGTCGTATGACTTGTAAACTACTCGGATTGCCTTGTAAAGCACTCTCCGAGTAGTAATTGGTTAGGATTCTATCTGAAACCGACCTTGTAACCCTGCCCGCCCTGTATATAAGGCTGGGCAGGGACCCTCTCCAAAGAACACGATCTCATCAATACCAAACACCACATAGGACGTAGGGTATTACGCCTTCTAAGCGGCCTGAACCTGTCTAAAATCCTGAGTCTCTTTGCCTTTGCGTTCCTGATCTCGGCGAAACCCACCTGAAACTCTACTACCTCGGGATACCCCTCGGTAGGATCGACGGTAGAACACCGACATCTGGCGCGCCAGGTAGGGGTTTTCCTCGAAGATCCCGTGGAGAACGCAATGGTGACCTACATTCAAGCTGAAGCGCCTCAGGAGGGCACAACATTCCACTTTGGCTCGTGGGTCTACGTCGCCGACGGCTCGGGTGGCTTCTACAGCTAGTACGAGACACCTGTGGAGCTGAAGCAGGAGGAAGCGCCCATCGTGGAAGATTTGGCCGAGCAACTCGGCGAGATCACACTCGCGGACCTCATCCACGGGCAAGAGTCCGAGTCGATCACGACTACGGAGAAGAAGACAACCCTCCCACCCCAATTCCCGTTTGGACTCCGTAATTCGACCCACGCATATTGTGAGGCGTTACGGAGCCAGTTGGAGTCCGTCATGGACTCCGAGCGGGACGTTCCAGTCCGAGTCATGGCAGGACACGCCAACTCTCTGAGCCAAGCGGTCCCCGAATGCCACTCGGACTCGGACGAGGAGTCACTACAAGACGATGGCAAACACGACCTCGTGATCTATGCCACGCCTAAAGGAAGATCAGTCTACCAAAGAGACAGGATCCCATGGGACGTCTACGAGTCCCGCCAGATCTTTGTACTCTTTGGGTCTGACGCTACTGACGACCTGCCGTTCCAGCACGGCACACCACTGCTGCCAGAAGAGGAAAGCTCTACAGAGCTCATCACCCTAAGCTCCAGCGACTCTGTCGAACCCAATCGACAAGTCTTCATGGCTGGCGCAGCAGCAACTGGTGACGTCGACAACGACCCGCGCTACGCGTTCGAGCTAGAAGGAGATATCTCCGCAAATGAAGACGCACCCGCGGGCGAATCCACTCAAGCCGCCGCGGACAGAGAAATCCGGAACAATAGGAGGGCTCAGCGCCGCCTAAACGCTCGCAATCGCGTCATGGCTGGTCGCAACCTCACTCAAGAGTTCGCGCGAGTGGCACGCTATGACTCTCCTATGGCTAACGCCATGGAGATTGCCTACCATGTCCGCAGCCTGCCAAGAACCCCAGAGACGGTAGCTGCACTCGAAAGGATCAACGACATGATCCGCACTCTCGACAAGGCCATCGCCGGCGCACCATCGCGCAGCGAAGAAGTCGAGAGCAGCGGACGCCAACATCCCCGCGACAGGAATCGTCCCCCAAACCCCAGCCGACTGGGAGAAGCCAACCGCGCAGAAGGCGCACCCCACACCGACCAGAGGACGATCGTCAACGAGTTGGACGCACTCACCGCAACGACCCTGCTACATCATCCCACGGGCCGGCACACACTGTCGACCTCCGGCAAACCATCAACGCCATTCGCGACGCGCGCTCCATCCTTGAATCCAAGAGGCGTGATGAAGCCCAGGGGTACAAGGAAGAGGACGATGAGTACCCAATGTTCTCCAGGGACATCCGAATGGTGGTTTACCCGCAACCATTCAAACCAGTCGGCTTCGAGAAGTACAACGGCAAGACCTCCGCTGAGTCGTGGTTGCGTATCTACTCTACAGCAATTGAGTGCGCGGGTGGCAACAGCGCCATCAAGTGCAGATACTTCCCAATGGTACTTGAGCCCGCGCCACTCACATGGTTTGAAAACCTGCCACGACGCTCCATCGACTCCTGGGAACGCCTGAAGAAGATCTTCGTGTCGAACTTCCAAGGCACATACAGTCGCCCCAAGACTCGACACGACCTCGCCATGTGCAAGCAGCACAAAGGAGAAAGCGCGCGCGACTACATGCGCCGCTTCATGGAAATCAAGACTCTGGTGGTGGACGTCTCTGATCGCGACTGCATCGACTTGTTCCAGAACGGCATCACCAACAGGTTCTTTGACAAGCAATTTGGCTTGCATCGACCAAGGACTCTGGACGCACTGCGTGACCAAGTCGAGACGTGGTCTGAACAAGAAGACCACAATCTCGAGAAGTATGGCCCTCCCCAGGGTAGGGAGAGGCACAACAACAAAGGTCAGCAGGGCTCCCAGAACAACAAGCGCAATCCAGACGACACAGTCGCGGCTCTGGAGACTGGCATGCAAAGCCAGAAGAAGAACTACCCCGGCAAGAGCGACGTTGAGAAGATCATGGACAGGCCGTGCCCAATGCACCTGAAGCATAAGCACACTATGGGCCAATGCTACGATCTCCAACGCATATACGCCGAGAAGGATCAAGAGACCAAGGCCAAGAAGAAGACGGCAAGGGAACCACTCGATCCAGAAGCCAAGAACAAGGACAGGGCTGAAGACGAAGAAGAAGACGATGATGAGGACCAGACGCCCAAGTTCCAAAAGCCCAAGAATGTACTCATGGTCATCATGGGGGGCGACTATGGTTTCCCCACTCGGAGGAAGCATAAGCTCGCTCTACGGCACATAATGGCAATTGAGCCAGCCGTCCCCAGATACCTAAAGTACTCAGAAGTTCCAATCACCTTCTCCAGGGCAGACCAATGGAACAGCTACGACGAACCAGGGCAATTGCCACTCGTCCTGGACCCCACGGTGGCAGGATCACAACTCACCAAGGTGCTCATCGACGGTGGGGCGGGGCTGAACGTGCTATTCTCTGGCACCCTGAAGAGGATGGGACTAGACATTGAAAAAATGTTGACTCCCACCGATTCCCCGTTCTACGGCATTGTCCCTGGTAATGGCAGTCTTCCCCTCGGTCAAGTCACATTACCAGTCACATTTGGCACGCAGGAGAACTACAGGACGGAATACATCAAGTTCGAGGTGGCGGACTTCGAGACTTCGTATCAAGCGATCCTGGGACGTCCTGCGTTGGCCAT